>SZWC01015377.1:53032-69988 GCA_023375785.1 Penium margaritaceum | reverse complement strand
CTAAACCCTAAACCCTAAACCCTAAACCCTAAACCCTAAACCCTAAACCCTAAACCCTAAACCCTAAACCCTAAACCCGAACCCTAAACCCTAAACCCTAAACCCTAAACCCTAAACCCTAAACCCTTGCACCACTCCGCAACCCGTTCGCACGACTCCGCAACCACTTCGAGTGGAGTGAACTGGTTGCGGAGTGGTGCAGACTGTTTGCAAAGTGGTGCGAACTGGTCGCGGAGTGGTACGAACTGGTTGCGGAGTGGTGCGAACTGATTATGGAGTGGTGCGAACTGGTTGCGGAGTGGTGCGAACTGGTTGCGGAATGGTGCAAACTGGTTGCAGAGTGGTGCGAACTGGCTGCGGAGTGGTGCGAACTGGCTGCAGAGTGGTGCGAACTGGTTGCGGAGTGGTGTGAACTGGTTACGGAGTGGTGCGAACTGGTTGCGGAATGGTGCGAACTGGTTGCGGAGTGGTGCAAACTGGTTGCGCAGTGGTGGGAACTGGTTGCGCAGTGGTGCGAACTGGTTGCCGAGTGGTGCAAGCTGGTTGCAGACTGGTGCGAAGTGGTTGCGGAGTGGTGCAAACTGGTTGCGGAGTGGTACAACCTGGTTGCTGAGTGGTGCAAGCTGGTTGCGGAGTGGTGCAAACTGGTTGCGGAGTGGTGCAAACTGGTTGCAAAGTGGTGCGAACTGGTTGCGGAGTGGTGCAAACTGGTTGCGGAGTGGTACAACCTGGTTGCTGAGTGGTGCAAGCTGGTTGCGGAGTGGTGCAAACTGGTTGCGGAGTGGTGCAAACTGGTTGCAAAGTGGTGCGAACTGGCTGCGGAGTGGTGTGAGCTGGTTACAGAGTGGTGCGAACTACTTGCGGAGTGGTGTGAACTGGTTGCGAAGTGATGCAGACTGGTTGCGGAGTGGTGCAAACTGGTTGCACAGTGGTAGGACCGGGTTGCAGAGTGGTGCGAACTGGTTGCGGAGTGGTGCGAACTGGTTGCGAAGTGGTGCGAACTGGTTGCGGAGTGGTGCAAACTGGTTGCACAGTGGTAGGACCGGGTTGCAGAGTGGTGCGAACTGGTTGCAAAGTGGTGCGAACTGGCTGCGGAGTGGTGGGAACTGGTTGCGGAGTAGTGCGAACTGGTTGCAAAGTGGTGCAAACTGGTTGCAGAGTGGTGCAAACCGGTTGCGGAGTGGTGCGAACTGGTTGCGTAGTGGTGCGAACTGGTTGCGCAGTGGTGCGAACTGGTTGCGGAGTGGTGCAAACTGGTTGCACAGTGGTAGGACCGGGTTGCAGAGTGGTGCGAACTGGTTGCAAAGTGGTGCGAACTGGCTGCGGAGTGGTGGGAACTGGTTGCGGAGTAGTGCGAACTGGTTGCAAAGTGGTGCAAACTGGTTGCAGAGTGGTGCAAACCGGTTGCGGAGTGGTGCGAACTGGTTGCGGAGTGGTGCAAACTGGTTGCAGAGTGGTGCGAACTGGTTGCGGAGTGGTGCGAACTGGTTGCAGAGTGGTGCGAACTGGTTGCGGAGTGGTGCGAACTGGTTGCAAAGTGGTGCGAACTGGTTGCGGAGTGGTGCAAACTGGTTGCTTAGTGGTGCGCGCTAGTTGCGGAGTGGTGGGAACTGGTTGCGGAGTAGTGCGAACTGGTTGCAAAGTGGTGCAAACTGGTGGTCGAGTGGTGCGTATTGGTTGCGAAGTGGTGCGGACTGGTTGCGGAGTGGTGCAAACTGGTTGCGGAGTGGTGCTAACTGGTTGCAGAGTGGTGCGAACGGGTTGCAGAGTGGTGCGAACTGGTTGCAAAGTGGTGCAAACTAGTTGCAGAGTGGTGCAAACTGGTTGCGGAGTGGTGCAAACTGGTTGCGGAGTGATGCCAAAGGGTTGGGGAGTGGGGCGAACTGGTTGCGGAGTGGTGCAAACTGGTTGCGGAGTGGTACGATCTGGTTGCGGAGTGGTGCCAGATGGTTGCGGAGTGGTGCAAACTGGTTGCTGAGTGGTGTGACCTGGTTGCAAAGTGGTGCAAACTGGTTGCGGAGTGGTGAAAACTGGATGCGGAGTGGTGCGAACTGGTTGCAGAGTCGTGCAAACTGGTTGCAGAATGGTGGGAACTGGTTGCAGAGTGGTGCGAGCTGGTTGCGGAGTGGTGCGAACTGGTTGCAGATTGGTGCAAACACGTTGCGGAGTAGTGCAAACTGGTTGAGACTGGTGCGAACTGGTTGGGGAGTGGTGCGAATTGGTTGTGGAGTGGTGGGAACTGGTTGCACAGTGGTGCAAACTGGTTGCGGAGTGGTGTGGACTGGTTGCGGAGTAATGCAAACTGGTTGCAGAGTGGTGCGAGGTAGTTGCGGAGTGGTGGGAACTGGTTGCGGAGTGGTGCGAACTGGTTGCAAAGTGGTGCAAACTGGTTGTGGAGTGGTGCAAACTGGTTGCGGAGTGGTGCGGACTGTTTGCGGAGTGGTGCGAGCTGGTTGCAGAGTGGTGCAAACTAGTTGCGGAGTGGTGCGGACTGGCTGCGGAGCGGTGCGAGCTGGTTGCAGAGTGGTGCGAACTGGTTGCGGAGTGGTGCGAACTGGTTGCGGAGTGGTACAAACTGGTTGCGGAGTGGTGCAAACGGGTTGCGGAGTGGTGGCAACTGGTTGTGGAGTGGTGGGAACTGGTTGCAAGGTGGTGCGAAGTGGTAGCGGAGTGGTGCGAACTGGTTGCGGAGTGGTGCGAACTGGTTGCGGAGTGGTGCGAACTGGTTGCAAAGTGGTGTGACCTGTTTGCGGAGAGGTGCAAACTGGTTGTGGAGTGGTGCGAACTGGTTGCGGAGTGGTGCGAGATGGTTGCGGAGTGGATTCAACTGGTTGCGGAGCGGTGAAAACTGGTTGCGGAATGGTGCGACTTGGTTGCGGAGTGGTGCGAACTGGTTGCTGTGTGGTACGAACTAGTTGTGAAGTGGTGCGAACTGGTTGCGGAATGGTGCGACTTGGTTGCGGAGTGGTGCGAACTGGTTGCTGTGTGGTACGAACTAGTTGTGAAGTGGTGCGAACTGGTTGCGGAATGGTGAGAACTGGTTGCGGAGTGGTGCGAACTGGTTGCGGAGTGGTGCAAACTGGTTGTAGAGTGGTGGAAACGGGTTGCGGAGTGGTGCAAACTGGTTGCAGGGTGGAGCGAACCGGTTGCAGAGTGGGGCGAACTGGTTGCGGAGAGGTGCGAACTGGTTGGAGAGTGGTGCGGAATGGCTGCGGAGTGGTGCAAACTGGTTGAGGAGTGGTGGGAACTGGCTGCGGACTTGTGCGAACTTGTTTTTGGAGAGGTGCAAACTGGTTGCGGAGTGGTGCGAACTGGCAGCGAAGTGGTGCAAACTGGTTGCGGATTGGTGCAAACTGGTTGCGGAATGGTGCGAACTGGTTGTGGAGTGGTGCAAACTGGTTGCGGAGTGGTGCGAACTGGCAGCGAAGTGGTGCAAACTGGTTGCGGATTGGTGCAAACTGGTTGCGGAATGGTGCGAACTGGTTGTGGAGTGGTGCCAACTGGTTGCGGATTGGTGCGACATGGATGCGGAGTGTTGCGAACTGGTTGCGGAGTGGTGCGGACTGGTTGCAGAATGGTGCGAACTGGTTGCGGAGTGGTGCGAACTGGTTGCGGAGTGGAGCGAACTGGTTGCGGAGTGGTGCGGACTGGTTGCAGAATGGTGCGAACTGGTTGCGGAGTGGTGCGAACTGGTTGCGGAGTGGAGCGAACTGGTTGCGGAGTGGTGCGAACTGGTTGCAGAGTGGTGCAACCTGGTTGCGGAGTGGTGCGAACTGGTTGCAGAGTGGTGCGAACTGGTTGCAGAGTGGTGCGAACTGGTTGCAGAGTGGTGCGAACTCGTTGTGGAGTGGTGCGAACTGGTTGCGGAGTGGTGCGAACTGGTTGCGAAGTGATGCAAACTGGTTGCGGAGTGGTGCGAGCTGGTTGCAGAGTGGTGCAAACGGGTTGCGGAGTGGTGCCAACTGGTTGTGGAGTGGTGCGAATTGGTAGCGGAGTGGTACAAGCTAGTTGCGGAGTGGTGGGAACTGGTTGCGGAGTGGTGCAAACTGGTTACGAAGTGATGCAAAATGGTTGTTGAGTGGTGCCAATTGGTTGCGGAGAGGTGCGGACTGGTTGCGGAGTGGTGCGAGCTGGTTGCAGAGTCGTGCGAACTGGTTGCGGAGTGGTGCGGACTGGCTGCGGAGCGGTGTGAACTAGTTGCAAAGTGGTGTGACCTGGTTGCGGGGAGGTCCAAACTGGCTGCGGACTGGTGTGAACTGGTTGCGGAGTGGTGCGGACTGGCTGCGGAGCGGTGTGAACTAGTTGCAAAGTGGTGTGACCTGGTTGCGGGGAGGTCCAAACTGGCTGCGGACTGGTGTGAACTGGTTGCGGAGTAGTGCAAGATGGTTGCGAAGTGGGGTGAACTGGTTGCGGAGTGGTGCAAACCGGTTGCGGAGTGGTGCGACTTGGTTGCGGAGTGGTGCGAACTGGTTGCGGTGTGGTGCGAACTTGTTGCGGAGTGGTGCAAACTGGTTGCAAAGTGGTGCGAACTGGTTGCGGAGTGGTGCAAACCGGTTGCGGAGTGGTGCGACTTGGTTGCGGAGTGGTGCGAACTGGTTGCGGTGTGGTGCGAACTTGTTGCGGAGTGGTGCAAACTGGTTGCAAAGTGGTGAGAAGTGATTGCGGAGTGGTGCAAACTGGTTGCGGAGTGGTGCGAACTGGTTGCAGAGTGATGCGAATGGGTTGCGGAGTGGTGCGAACTGGTTGCAAAGTGGTGAGAAGTGATTGCGGAGTGGTGCAAACTGGTTGCGGAGTGGTGCGAACTGGTTGCAGAGTGATGCGAATGGGTTGCGGAGTGGTGCGAACTGGTTGCAGGGTGGTGCGAACTGGTTGCAGAGTGGGGCAAACTGGTAGCGGAGAGGTGCGAACTGGTTGGGGAGTGGTGCGAACGGGCTGCGGAGTGGTGCAAACTGGTTGCGGATTGGTGCGAACTGGCTGCGGACTTGTGCGAACTTGTTCTGGAGTGGTGCAAACTGGAAGCGGAGTGGTGTAAACTGGCTGCGAAGGGGTGCAAACTGGTTGCGGATTGGTGCAAACTGGTTGCCGAGTGGTGCAAACTGGTTGTAGAGTGCTGCGAACTGGTTGCGGAGTGGTGCAAACTGGTAGCGGAGTGTTGCAAACTGGTTGCGGATTGGTGCAAACTGGTTGCCGAGTGGTGCAAACTGGTTGTAGAGTGCTGCGAACTGGTTGCGGAGTGGTGCAAACTGGTAGCGGAGTGTTGCAAACTGGTTGCGGAGTTGTGCAGACTGGTTGTGGAATGGTGCGAACTGGTTGCGGAGTGGTGCGAACTGGTTGTGGAGGTGTGCGAACTGGTTGCGGCCTGGTGCAAACTGGTTGCAGAGTGGTGCGAACTGGTTGCGGACTGGTGCGAACTGGTTGCAGAGTGGTGCGAACTGGTTGCGAGGTGGTGCGAACTGGTTGCAGACTGGTGCAAACTGGTTGTGGAGTGGTGCAAACTGGTTGTGGAATGGTGCAAACTGGTTGCGAAGTGGTGCAAACCGGTTGCGGAGTGGTGCGAGCTGGTTGAAGAGTGGTGCGAATTGGTTGCGCAGTGGTGCCAACTCGTTCCGGAATGGTGCGCACTGGCTGCGGAGTGGTGCGAGCTAGTTGCGGAGTGGTGGGAACTGGTTGCGGAGTGGTGCGAACTGGTTGCGAATTGGTGCAAACTGGTTGTGGAGTGGTGCAAACTGGTTGCGGAGTGGTGCGGACTGGTTGCGGAGTGGTGCGAGATGGTTGCATAGTGGTGCGAATTGGTTGCGGAGTGGTGCGGACAAGTTGCGGAGTGGTGCGAGCTGGTTGCAGAGTAGTGCGAACTGGTTGCAGAGTGGTGCGAACTTGTTGCGGAGTGGAACGAACTGGTTGCGGAGTGGTGCGAACGGGTTCCGGAGTGGTGCAAACTGGTTGTGGAGTGGTGCGAACTGGTTGCTGGGTGGTGCAAACTGTTAGCGGAGTGGTGCGAACTGGTAGCGGAGTGGTGCGAACTGGTTGCAGAGTGGTGCGAACTGGTTGCAAAGCGGTGTGACCTGGTTGCGGAGAGGTGCGAACTGGTTGCGGAGTGGTGCGAACTGGTTGCGGAGTGGTGCCAGATGGTTGCGGAGTGGTGCGAACTGGTTGCGAAGAGGTGCAAACGTGTTGCGGAGTGGTGCGATTTGGTTGCAAAGTGGTGTGACCTGGTTGCGGGTGGTGCGAACTGGTTGCGTTGTGGTGCGAGCTGGTTGCGGAGTGGTGCAAATTAGTTGCGGAGTGGTGCGAAGTGGTTGGAGAGTGGTGCGAACTGGTTACGGAGTGGTGCGAACTGGTTGCGGAGTGGTGCAAACTGGTTGCGAAGTAATGCAAACTGCTTGCGGAGTGGTGCCAGCTGGTTGCGGAGTGGTGCGAACTGGTTGCAGAGTGGTGCAAACTGGTTGCGGAGTGGTGCAAACTGGTTGCGAAGTGGTGCGACCTGGTTGCGAGTGGTGCGAACTGGCTGCAGAGTGGTGCGAACTTGCTGCGGAGTGGTGCGAACTGGTTGCAGAGTGGTGTGGACTGGTTGCAGAGTGGTGCGAACTGGTTGCGGAGTGGTGCGAACTGGTTGTGGAGTGGTGCGAACTGGTTGCGGAGTGGTGCGAACTGGTTACGGAGTGGTGCGAACTGGTTACGGAGTGGTGCGAACTGGTTACGGAGTGGTGCGAACTGGTTACGGAGTGGTGCGAACTGGTTACGGAGTGGTGCGAACTGGTTACGGAGTGGTGCGAACTGGTTACGGAGTGGTGCGAACTGGTTACGGAGTGGTGCGAACTGGTTACGGAGTGGTGCGAACTGGTTACGGAGTGGTGCGAACTGGTTACGGAGTGGTGCGAACTGGTTACGGAGTGGTGCGAACTGGTTACGGAGTGGTGCGAACTGGTTACGGAGTGGTGCGAACTGGTTACGGAGTGGTGCGAACTGGTTACGGAGTGGTGCGAACTGGTTACGGAGTGGTGCGAACTGGTTACGGAGTGGTGCGAACTGGTTACGGAGTGGTGCGAACTGGTTACGGAGTGGTGCGAACTGGTTACGGAGTGGTGCGAACTGGTTACGGAGTGGTGCGAACTGGTTACGGAGTGGTGCGAACTGGTTACGGAGTGGTGCGAACTGGTTACGGAGTGGTGCGAACTGGTTACGGAGTGGTGCGAACTGGTTACGGAGTGGTGCGAACTGGTTACGGAGTGGTGCGAACTGGTTACGGAGTGGTGCGAACTGGTTACGGAGTGGTGCGAACTGGTTACGGAGTGGTGCGAACTGGTTACGGAGTGGTGCGAACTGGTTACGGAGTGGTGCGAACTGGTTACGGAGTGGTGCGAACTGGTTACGGAGTGGTGCGAACTGGTTACGGAGTGGTGCGAACTGGTTACGGAGTGGTGCGAACTGGTTACGGAGTGGTGCGAACTGGTTACGGAGTGGTGCGAACTGGTTACGGAGTGGTGCGAACTGGTTACGGAGTGGTGCGAACTGGTTACGGAGTGGTGCGAACGTGTTGCGGAATGGTGCGAACTGGTTGCCGAGTGGTGCGAACTGGTTGCAAAGTGGTGTGACCTGGTTGCGGAGAGGTGCGAACTGGTTGCGGAGTGGTGCGAACTGGTTGGGGAGTGGTGCAAACTGGTTACGGATTGGTGCAGACAGCTTGCGGAGTGGTTCGAACTGGTTACGGAGTGGTGCGAACTGATTGCGGAGTGGTACGAACTGGTTGCAGAGTGGTGCGAACGAGTTGCGGAGTGGTGCGAACTTGTTGCTGAGTGGTGCGAACTGGTAGCGGAGTGGTGCGAACTGGTTGCGGAGTGGTGCGAACGGGTTGCGGAGTGGTGCAAACTGGTTGCAAAGTGGTGCGAACTGGTTGCGGAGTGGTCCGAACTGGTTGCGGAGTGGTCCGAACTGGTTGCGGAGTGGTCCGAACTGGTTGCGGAGTGGTCCGAACTGGTTGCGGAGTGGTCCGAACTGGTTGCGGAGTGGTCCGAACTGGTTGCGGAGTGGTCCGAACTGGTTGCGGAGTGGTCCGAACTGGTTGCGGAGTGGTCCGAACTGGTTGCGGAGTGGTCCGAACTGGTTGCGGAGTGGTCCGAACTGGTTGCGGAGTGGTCCGAACTGGTTGCGGAGTGGTCCGAACTGGTTGCGGAGTGGTCCGAACTGGTTGCGGAGTGGTCCGAACTGGTTGCGGAGTGGTCCGAACTGGTTGCGGAGTGGTCCGAACTGGTTGCGGAGTGGTCCGAACTGGTTGCGGAGTGGTCCGAACTGGTTGCGGAGTGGTCCGAACTGGTTGCGGAGTGGTCCGAACTGGTTGCGGAGTGGTCCGAACTGGTTGCGGAGTGGTCCGAACTGGTTGCGGAGTGGTCCGAACTGGTTGCGGAGTGGTCCGAACTGGTTGCGGAGTGGTCCGAACTGGTTGCGGAGTGGTCCGAACTGGTTGCGGAGTGGTCCGAACTGGTTGCGGAGTGGTCCGAACTGGTTGCGGAGTGGTCCGAACTGGTTGCGGAGTGGTCCGAACTGGTTGCGGAGTGGTCCGAACTGGTTGCGGAGTGGTCCGAACTGGTTGCGGAGTGGTCCGAACTGGTTGCGGAGTGGTCCGAACTGGTTGCGGAGTGGTCCGAACTGGTTGCGGAGTGGTCCGAACTGGTTGCGGAGTGGTCCGAACTGGTTGCGGAGTGGTCCGAACTGGTTGCGGAGTGGTCCGAACTGGTTGCGGAGTGGTCCGAACTGGTTGCGGAGTGGTCCGAACTGGTTGCGGAGTGGTCCGAACTGGTTGCGGAGTGGTCCGAACTGGTTGCGGAGTGGTCCGAACTGGTTGCGGAGTGGTCCGAACTGGTTGCGGAGTGGTCCGAACTGGTTGCGGAGTGGTCCGAACTGGTTGCGGAGTGGTCCGAACTGGTTGCGGAGTGGTCCGAACTGGTTGCGGAGTGGTCCGAACTGGTTGCGGAGTGGTCCGAACTGGTTGCGGAGTGGTCCGAACTGGTTGCGGAGTGGTCCGAACTGGTTGCGGAGTGGTCCGAACTGGTTGCGGAGTGGTCCGAACTGGTTGCGGAGTGGTCCGAACTGGTTGCGGAGTGGTCCGAACTGGTTGCGGAGTGGTCCGAACTGGTTGCGGAGTGGTCCGAACTGGTTGCGGAGTGGTCCGAACTGGTTGCGGAGTGGTCCGAACTGGTTGCGGAGTGGTCCGAACTGGTTGCGGAGTGGTCCGAACTGGTTGCGGAGTGGTCCGAACTGGTTGCGGAGTGGTCCGAACTGGTTGCGGAGTGGTCCGAACTGGTTGCGGAGTGGTCCGAACTGGTTGCGGAGTGGTCCGAACTGGTTGCGGAGTGGTCCGAACTGGTTGCGGAGTGGTCCGAACTGGTTGCGGAGTGGTCCGAACTGGTTGCGGAGTGGTCCGAACTGGTTGCGGAGTGGTCCGAACTGGTTGCGGAGTGGTCCGAACTGGTTGCGGAGTGGTCCGAACTGGTTGCGGAGTGGTCCGAACTGGTTGCGGAGTGGTCCGAACTGGTTGCGGAGTGGTCCGAACTGGTTGCGGAGTGGTCCGAACTGGTTGCGGAGTGGTCCGAACTGGTTGCGGAGTGGTCCGAACTGGTTGCGGAGTGGTCCGAACTGGTTGCGGAGTGGTCCGAACTGGTTGCGGAGTGGTCCGAACTGGTTGCGGAGTGGTCCGAACTGGTTGCGGAGTGGTCCGAACTGGTTGCGGAGTGGTCCGAACTGGTTGCGGAGTGGTCCGAACTGGTTGCGGAGTGGTCCGAACTGGTTGCGGAGTGGTCCGAACTGGTTGCGGAGTGGTCCGAACTGGTTGCGGAGTGGTCCGAACTGGTTGCGGAGTGGTCCGAACTGGTTGCGGAGTGGTCCGAACTGGTTGCGGAGTGGTCCGAACTGGTTGCGGAGTGGTCCGAACTGGTTGCGGAGTGGTCCGAACTGGTTGCGGAGTGGTCCGAACTGGTTGCGGAGTGGTCCGAACTGGTTGCGGAGTGGTCCGAACTGGTTGCGGAGTGGTCCGAACTGGTTGCGGAGTGGTCCGAACTGGTTGCGGAGTGGTCCGAACTGGTTGCGGAGTGGTCCGAACTGGTTGCGGAGTGGTAGGAACGGGTTGCGAAGTGGTGCGAACTGGTTTCAAAGTGGTACAAACTGGTTGCGGAGTGGTGCGAACGGGTTGCGGAGTGGTGCGAACTGGTTGCGCAGTGGTGCAAACTGGTTGCAGGGTGGTGCCAACTCGTTGCGGAGTGGTGCAAACTGGTTGCGGTGTGGTGCAAACTGGTTGACGAGTTGTGCGAAAGGGTTGGGGAGTGGGGCGAACTGGTTGCGGAGTGGTGCGAAGTGGTTGCGGAGTGGTGCGAACTGGTTGCGGAGTGGTGGGAGCTGGTTGCCGAGTGGTGCGAACTGGTTGCGGAGTGGTGCAAACTGGTTGCAGAGTGGTGCGAACTGGTTGCGGAGTGGTGCGAATTGGTTGCAGAGTGGTGCGAACTGGTTGCGGAGTGGTGCGAACTGGTTGCGGAGTGGTGCAAGCTGGTTGAAGAGTGGTGCAAACTGGTTGCGGAGTGGTGCGGACTAGTTGCGGAGCGGTGCGAGCTGGTGGCAGAATGGTGCGAACAGGTTGCGGAGTGGTGCAAACTGGTTACGAAGTGGTACGAACTGGTTGCGGAGTGGTACGAACGGGTTTCGGAGTGGTGCGAACTGGTTGCGGAGTGGTGCGAACTGGTTGCAGGGTGGTGCGAACTTGTAGTGGAGTGGTGTGAACTGGTTGCGGAGTGGTGCGAACTGGTTGGGGAGTGGTGCGAACTGGTTGCAAAGTGGTGTTACCTGGTTGTGGAGAGGTGTGAACTGGTTGCGGAGTGGTGCAAACTGGTTGCCGAGTGGTGCGAGATGGTTGCGAAGTGGTGCGAACTGGTTGCAGAGTGGTGCAAGCTGGTTGCGGAGTGGTGCGACTTGGTTGCGGAGTGGTGCAAACTGGTTGCGGTGTGGTACGAACTGGTTGCGGAGTGGTGGGAGCTGGTTGCGGTGTGGTGCGAACTGGTTGCGGAGTGGTGCGATCTGGTTGCGGAGTGGTGCAAACTGGTTGCGGAGTGGTGCCAACTGGTTGCAAAGTGGTGCGAACGGGTTGCGGAGTGGTGCGAACTGGTTGCAGGGCGGTGCAAACCGGTTGCAGAGTGGGGCGAACTGGTTGCGGAGAGGTGCAAACTGGTTGTGGAGTGGTGCAAACTGGCTGCGGAGTAGTGCAAACTGGTTGCGGAGTGGTGCAATTTGGCTGCGGACTTGTGCCAACTGGTTCCGGAGTGGTGCAAACTGGTTGCGGAGTGGTGCGAACTGGCTGCGAAGTGGTGCAAACTGGTTGCCGAGTGGTGCGGACTGGTTGCCGACCGGTGCGAGCTGGTTGCAGAGTGGTACGAACTGGTTGCAGAGTGGAGCGAACTGGTTGCGGAGTGTTGTGAACCGGTTGCCGAGTGGTGCGGACTGGTTGCCGACCGGTGCGAGCTGGTTGCAGAGTGGTACGAACTGGTTGCAGAGTGGAGCGAACTGGTTGCGGAGTGTTGTGAACCGGTTGCCGAGTGGTGCGGACTGGTTGCCGACCGGTGCGAGCTGGTTGCAGAGTGGTACGAACTGGTTGCAGAGTGGAGCGAACTGGTTGCGGAGTGTTGTGAACCGGTTGCCGAGTGGTGCGGACTGGTTGCCGACCGGTGCGAGCTGGTTGCAGAGTGGTACGAACTGGTTGCAGAGTGGAGCGAACTGGTTGCGGAGTGTTGTGAACCGGTTGCCGAGTGGTGCGGACTGGTTGCCGACCGGTGCGAGCTGGTTGCAGAGTGGTACGAACTGGTTGCAGAGTGGAGCGAACTGGTTGCGGAGTGTTGTGAACCGGTTGCCGAGTGGTGCGGACTGGTTGCCGACCGGTGCGAGCTGGTTGCAGAGTGGTACGAACTGGTTGCAGAGTGGAGCGAACTGGTTGCGGAGTGTTGTGAACCGGTTGCCGAGTGGTGCGGACTGGTTGCCGACCGGTGCGAGCTGGTTGCAGAGTGGTACGAACTGGTTGCAGAGTGGAGCGAACTGGTTGCGGAGTGTTGTGAACCGGTTGCCGAGTGGTGCGGACTGGTTGCCGACCGGTGCGAGCTGGTTGCAGAGTGGTACGAACTGGTTGCAGAGTGGAGCGAACTGGTTGCGGAGTGTTGTGAACCGGTTGCCGAGTGGTGCGGACTGGTTGCCGACCGGTGCGAGCTGGTTGCAGAGTGGTACGAACTGGTTGCAGAGTGGAGCGAACTGGTTGCGGAGTGTTGTGAACCGGTTGCCGAGTGGTGCGGACTGGTTGCCGACCGGTGCGAGCTGGTTGCAGAGTGGTACGAACTGGTTGCAGAGTGGAGCGAACTGGTTGCGGAGTGTTGTGAACCGGTTGCCGAGTGGTGCGGACTGGTTGCCGACCGGTGCGAGCTGGTTGCAGAGTGGTACGAACTGGTTGCAGAGTGGAGCGAACTGGTTGCGGAGTGTTGTGAACCGGTTGCCGAGTGGTGCGGACTGGTTGCCGACCGGTGCGAGCTGGTTGCAGAGTGGTACGAACTGGTTGCAGAGTGGAGCGAACTGGTTGCGGAGTGTTGTGAACCGGTTGCCGAGTGGTGCGGACTGGTTGCCGACCGGTGCGAGCTGGTTGCAGAGTGGTACGAACTGGTTGCAGAGTGGAGCGAACTGGTTGCGGAGTGTTGTGAACCGGTTGCCGAGTGGTGCGGACTGGTTGCCGACCGGTGCGAGCTGGTTGCAGAGTGGTACGAACTGGTTGCAGAGTGGAGCGAACTGGTTGCGGAGTGTTGTGAACCGGTTGCCGAGTGGTGCGGACTGGTTGCCGACCGGTGCGAGCTGGTTGCAGAGTGGTACGAACTGGTTGCAGAGTGGAGCGAACTGGTTGCGGAGTGTTGTGAACCGGTTGCCGAGTGGTGCGGACTGGTTGCCGACCGGTGCGAGCTGGTTGCAGAGTGGTACGAACTGGTTGCAGAGTGGAGCGAACTGGTTGCGGAGTGTTGTGAACCGGTTGCCGAGTGGTGCGGACTGGTTGCCGACCGGTGCGAGCTGGTTGCAGAGTGGTACGAACTGGTTGCAGAGTGGAGCGAACTGGTTGCGGAGTGTTGTGAACCGGTTGCCGAGTGGTGCGGACTGGTTGCCGACCGGTGCGAGCTGGTTGCAGAGTGGTACGAACTGGTTGCAGAGTGGAGCGAACTGGTTGCGGAGTGTTGTGAACCGGTTGCCGAGTGGTGCGGACTGGTTGCCGACCGGTGCGAGCTGGTTGCAGAGTGGTACGAACTGGTTGCAGAGTGGAGCGAACTGGTTGCGGAGTGTTGTGAACCGGTTGCCGAGTGGTGCGGACTGGTTGCCGACCGGTGCGAGCTGGTTGCAGAGTGGTACGAACTGGTTGCAGAGTGGAGCGAACTGGTTGCGGAGTGTTGTGAACCGGTTGCCGAGTGGTGCGGACTGGTTGCCGACCGGTGCGAGCTGGTTGCAGAGTGGTACGAACTGGTTGCAGAGTGGAGCGAACTGGTTGCGGAGTGTTGTGAACCGGTTGCCGAGTGGTGCGGACTGGTTGCCGACCGGTGCGAGCTGGTTGCAGAGTGGTACGAACTGGTTGCAGAGTGGAGCGAACTGGTTGCGGAGTGTTGTGAACCGGTTGCCGAGTGGTGCGGACTGGTTGCCGACCGGTGCGAGCTGGTTGCAGAGTGGTACGAACTGGTTGCAGAGTGGAGCGAACTGGTTGCGGAGTGTTGTGAACCGGTTGCCGAGTGGTGCGGACTGGTTGCCGACCGGTGCGAGCTGGTTGCAGAGTGGTACGAACTGGTTGCAGAGTGGAGCGAACTGGTTGCGGAGTGTTGTGAACCGGTTGCCGAGTGGTGCGGACTGGTTGCCGACCGGTGCGAGCTGGTTGCAGAGTGGTACGAACTGGTTGCAGAGTGGAGCGAACTGGTTGCGGAGTGTTGTGAACCGGTTGCCGAGTGGTGCGGACTGGTTGCCGACCGGTGCGAGCTGGTTGCAGAGTGGTACGAACTGGTTGCAGAGTGGAGCGAACTGGTTGCGGAGTGTTGTGAACCGGTTGCCGAGTGGTGCGGACTGGTTGCCGACCGGTGCGAGCTGGTTGCAGAGTGGTACGAACTGGTTGCAGAGTGGAGCGAACTGGTTGCGGAGTGTTGTGAACCGGTTGCCGAGTGGTGCGGACTGGTTGCCGACCGGTGCGAGCTGGTTGCAGAGTGGTACGAACTGGTTGCAGAGTGGAGCGAACTGGTTGCGGAGTGTTGTGAACCGGTTGCCGAGTGGTGCGGACTGGTTGCCGACCGGTGCGAGCTGGTTGCAGAGTGGTACGAACTGGTTGCAGAGTGGAGCGAACTGGTTGCGGAGTGTTGTGAACCGGTTGCCGAGTGGTGCGGACTGGTTGCCGACCGGTGCGAGCTGGTTGCAGAGTGGTACGAACTGGTTGCAGAGTGGAGCGAACTGGTTGCGGAGTGTTGTGAACCGGTTGCCGAGTGGTGCGGACTGGTTGCCGACCGGTGCGAGCTGGTTGCAGAGTGGTACGAACTGGTTGCAGAGTGGAGCGAACTGGTTGCGGAGTGTTGTGAACCGGTTGCCGAGTGGTGCGGACTGGTTGCCGACCGGTGCGAGCTGGTTGCAGAGTGGTACGAACTGGTTGCAGAGTGGAGCGAACTGGTTGCGGAGTGTTGTGAACCGGTTGCCGAGTGGTGCGGACTGGTTGCCGACCGGTGCGAGCTGGTTGCAGAGTGGTACGAACTGGTTGCAGAGTGGAGCGAACTGGTTGCGGAGTGTTGTGAACCGGTTGCCGAGTGGTGCGGACTGGTTGCCGACCGGTGCGAGCTGGTTGCAGAGTGGTACGAACTGGTTGCAGAGTGGAGCGAACTGGTTGCGGAGTGTTGTGAACCGGTTGCCGAGTGGTGCGGACTGGTTGCCGACCGGTGCGAGCTGGTTGCAGAGTGGTACGAACTGGTTGCAGAGTGGAGCGAACTGGTTGCGGAGTGTTGTGAACCGGTTGCCGAGTGGTGCGGACTGGTTGCCGACCGGTGCGAGCTGGTTGCAGAGTGGTACGAACTGGTTGCAGAGTGGAGCGAACTGGTTGCGGAGTGTTGTGAACCGGTTGCCGAGTGGTGCGGACTGGTTGCCGACCGGTGCGAGCTGGTTGCAGAGTGGTACGAACTGGTTGCAGAGTGGAGCGAACTGGTTGCGGAGTGTTGTGAACCGGTTGCCGAGTGGTGCGGACTGGTTGCCGACCGGTGCGAGCTGGTTGCAGAGTGGTACGAACTGGTTGCAGAGTGGAGCGAACTGGTTGCGGAGTGTTGTGAACCGGTTGCCGAGTGGTGCGGACTGGTTGCCGACCGGTGCGAGCTGGTTGCAGAGTGGTACGAACTGGTTGCAGAGTGGAGCGAACTGGTTGCGGAGTGTTGTGAACCGGTTGCCGAGTGGTGCGGACTGGTTGCCGACCGGTGCGAGCTGGTTGCAGAGTGGTACGAACTGGTTGCAGAGTGGAGCGAACTGGTTGCGGAGTGTTGTGAACCGGTTGCCGAGTGGTGCGGACTGGTTGCCGACCGGTGCGAGCTGGTTGCAGAGTGGTACGAACTGGTTGCAGAGTGGAGCGAACTGGTTGCGGAGTGTTGTGAACCGGTTGCCGAGTGGTGCGGACTGGTTGCCGACCGGTGCGAGCTGGTTGCAGAGTGGTACGAACTGGTTGCAGAGTGGAGCGAACTGGTTGCGGAGTGTTGTGAACCGGTTGCCGAGTGGTGCGGACTGGTTGCCGACCGGTGCGAGCTGGTTGCAGAGTGGTACGAACTGGTTGCAGAGTGGAGCGAACTGGTTGCGGAGTGTTGTGAACCGGTTGCCGAGTGGTGCGGACTGGTTGCCGACCGGTGCGAGCTGGTTGCAGAGTGGTACGAACTGGTTGCAGAGTGGAGCGAACTGGTTGCGGAGTGTTGTGAACCGGTTGCCGAGTGGTGCGGACTGGTTGCCGACCGGTGCGAGCTGGTTGCAGAGTGGTACGAACTGGTTGCAGAGTGGAGCGAACTGGTTGCGGAGTGCTGCGAACTGGTTGCGGAGTGGTGCAAACTGGCTCCGGAATGGTACGAACTGGTTGAGCAGTGCTGCGAACTCGTTGTGGAGTGGTGCGATCTGGTTGCAGAGTGGTGCGAACTGGTTGCGTAGTGGTGCGAACTGGTTGCGGAGTGGTGCGAACTGGTTGCGGAGTGGTGCAAGCTAGTTGCAGAGTGGTGGGAATTGGTTGCGGAGTGGTGCGAACTGGTTGCAAAGTGGTGCAAACTGGTGGTGGAGTGGTGCGAACTCGTTTGCGGAGTGGTGCGGACTGGTTGCGGAGTGGTGCAAGCTGGTTGAAGAGTGGTGCAAACTGGTTGCGGAGTGGTGCGGACTGGTTGCCGACCGGTGCGAGCTGGTTGCAGAGTGGTGCGAACTGGTTGCGGAGTGATGCAAACTGGTTGCGGAGTGGTACGAACTGGTTTAGGAGTGGTGCAAACTGGTTGCGGAGTGGTGCGGACTGGTTGCCGACCGGTGCGAGCTGGTTGCAGAGTGGTGCGAACTGGTTGCGGAGTGATGCAAACTGGTTGCGGAGTGGTACGAACTGGTTCAGGAGTGGTGCGAACGGGTAGCGGAGTGGTGCGAACTGGTTGGGAAGTGGTGCAAACTGGTTGCAGGGTGGTGCGAACTGGTAGCTGAGTGGTGTGAACTGGTTGCAGAGTGGTGCGAACTGGTTGCGGAGTGGTGGGGACTGGTTGCAAAGTGGTGTGACCTGGTTGCGGAGAGGTGTGAACTGGTTGCGGAGTGGTGCGAACTGGTTGCGGAGTGGTGCGAACTGGTTGCGGAGTGGTGCAAACTGGTTGCGGAGTGGTGCGAACTGGTTGCGGAGTGGTGCGAACTGGTTGTGGAGTGGTGCGAACTGGTTGCGGAGTGGTG
>SZWC01015377.1:31611-51253 GCA_023375785.1 Penium margaritaceum | reverse complement strand
AGTGGTGCAAACTGGTTGCGGAGTGGTGCGAACTGGTTTCGGCGTGGTGCGAACTCGTTGCGGAGTTGTGCAAACTGGTTGTAGAGTGGTGCGAACTGGTTGCAGAGTGGTGCGAACTGGTTGCAGAGTGGTGCAAACTGGTTGCCGAGTGGTGCGAACTGGTTGTAGAGTGGTGCGAATTGGTTGCGAAGTGGTGCGAACTGGTTTTCGAGTGGTGCGAACCGGTTGCGGAGTGGTGCATACTGGTTGCGGAGTGGTGCAAATGGGTTGTTGAGTGGTGCGAACTGCTTGCGGAGTGGTGCGAACTGGTTGCAGAGTGGTGCAAACTGGTTGCCGAGTGGTGGGAGCTGGTTGAGGACTGGTACGAGCTGGTTGCGGAGTGGTGCGAACTCGTTGCGGAGTGGTGCAAACTGGTTGCGGAGTGGTGTGAACTGGTTACGGATTTGTGCGAACTGGTTGCGGGGTGGCGCACGCTGGTTGCGGAATGGTGAGAACTAGTTGCGGAGTTGTGCAAACTGGTTGCGGATTGGTGCAAAATGGTTGCCGAGTGGTGCGAACTGGCTGCGCAGTGGTGCAAACTGGTTGCCGAGTGGTGCGAACTGGTTGCAGAGAGGTGCGAACTGGTTGTGGAGTGGTGCGAACTGGTTGCGGAGTGGTGCAAACTGGTTGTAGAGTGGTGCGAACTGGTTGCAGAGTGGTGCAAACTGGTTGCGGAGTGGTGCGAACTGGTTGCGGAGTGGTACAAACCGGTTGCGGAGTGGTGCGAACTGGTTGCGAAGTGGTACGAACTGTTTGCGGAGTGGTGCGAACTGGTCGCGGAGTGGTGCGAACTGGTTGCGGAGTGGTGCGAACCGGTTACAGACTGGTGCGAACTGGTTGCGGTGTGGTGCGACCTGTTTGCGGTGTGGTGCGAACTGGTTGCAGAATGGTGCGAACTGGTTTTGGAGTGGTGTGATCTGGTTGCGGAGTGGTGCAACCTGGTTGCGGAGTGGTGCAAGCTGGTTGCGGAGTGGTGCAAACTGGTTGCAGAGTGGTGCAACTGGTTGCGAAGTGGTGCAAACTGGTTGCGGAGTGGTGGGAACAGGTTGCGGAGTGGTGCGAACTGGTTGCGGATTGGTGCGAACTGGTTGCGGAGTGGTGCGAACCGGTTGCACAATGGTGCGAACTGGTTGCGAAGTGGTGCAAACTGGTTGCGGAGTGGTGGGAACAGGTTGCGGAGTGGTGCGAACTGGTTGCGGATTGGTGCGAACTGGTTGCGGAGTGGTGCGAACCGGTTGCACAATGGTGCGAACTGGTTGCAGAGTGGTGCGATTTGGTTGGCGGTGTGGTGCAAACTGGTTGCGGTGTGGTGCGACCTGGTCGCAGAGTGGTGCAAACTGGTTGCGGAGTGATGCGAACTGGTTGCGGAGTGGTGCCACTTGGTTGCGACGTGGTGCAAGCAGGTTGCGGAGTGCTGCAAACTGGTTGCAAAGTGGTGCGAACTGGTTGCAAAGTGGTGCGAGCTGGTTGTGGAGTGGTGCGATCTGGTTGCGGAGTGGTGCAAACTGGTTGGAGAGTGGTGCAAACTGGTTGCGGAGTTGTGCGAACTGGTTGTAGAGTGGTGCGAACTGGTTCTGGAATGGTGCGAACTGGTTGTGGTGTGGTGCGAACTGGTTGCGGAGTGGTGCGAACTGGTTGCGGAGTTGTGCGAACTGGTTGTAGAGTGGTGCGAACTGGTTCTGGAATGGTGCGAACTGGTTGTGGTGTGGTGCGAACTGGTTGCGGAGTGGTGCGAACTGGTTGCGGAGTAGTTAGACCTGGTTGCGGAGTGGTGCGAACAGGTTGCGGAGTGGTGCGAACTGGCTGCNGCGAACTGGTTCTGGAATGGTGCGAACTGGTTGTGGTGTGGTGCGAACTGGTTGCGGAGTGGTGCGAACTGGTTGCGGAGTAGTAAGACCTGGTTGCGGAGTGGTGCGAACAGGTTGCGGAGTGGTGCGAACTGGCTGCAGAATGATGCAAACTGGTTATGGATTGGTGCGAACTGGTTGTGGAGTAGTAAACGGGTTGAGGAGTGGTGCAAATTTGTTGCGGAGTGGTGCGAACTGGTTGCAGAGTGGTGCGAACTGGTTGCGGAGTGATGCAAACTGGTTATGGATTGGTGCGAACTGGTTGTGGAGTAGTAAACGGGTTGAGGAGTGGTGCAAATTTGTTGCGGAGTGGTGCGAACTGGTTGCAGAGTGGTGCGAACTTGTTGCGGAGTGGTGCGAACTGGCTGCGGAGCTGTGGGAACTGGTTGCAAAGTGCTGCAAACGTGTTTCAGAGTGGTGCGAACTGGTTGCGGAGTGGAGCAAATTGGTTGCGGAGTGATGCAAACTGGTTGCGGAGTGGTGGGAACTGGTTGCAAAGTGCTGCAAACGTGTTTCAGAGTGGTGCGAACTGGTTGCGGAGTGGAGCAAATTGGTTGCGGAGTGATGCAAACTGGTTGCGGAGTGGTGTGAGCTAGTTGCGGAGTGGTGCGAACTGTTTGCAGAGTGTTGAAACTGGTTGCGGAGTGCTGCGAAATGGTTTTGGAGTGGTGTGAACTGGTTTTGGAGTGGTGCGAACGGGTTGCGGAGTAGTGCGAACTGGTTGCGGAGTGGTGCGAACTGTTTGCAGAGTGTTGAAACTGGTTGCGGAGTGCTGCGAAATGGTTTTGGAGTGGTGTGAACTGGTTTTGGAGTGGTGCGAACGGGTTGCGGAGTAGTGCGAACTGGTTGCCGAGTGGTGCGGACCGGTTGCGGAGTGGTGCCGATTGGTTGCGGAGTGGTGCGAACTGGTTGCAGAGTGGTGCGAACTGGTTGCAACGTTGTGAGAACTAGTTCCAGAGTGGTGCAAACTGGTTGCCGAGTGGTGTGAACTGGTTGCAGAGTGGTGCAAACTGGTTGCGGAGTGGTGCGAACTGGTTTCGGATTGGTACAAACTGGTTGCGGAGTGGTGCGAACGGCTTGCGGAGTGGTGCGATCTGGTTGCGGAATGGTGCGAACTGGTTGCGGAGTGGTGCAACTGGTTGCAGAGTGGTACAAACTGGTTGCGGAGTGGTGCAAACTGGTTGTGGAGTGGTGCAAACTGGCTGCAAAGTGGTGCGAACTGATTGCGGAGTGGTGCGAACTGGTTGCGGAGTGGTGCGAACTGGTTGTGGAGTGGTGCAAACTGGTTGCGGAGTGGTGCAAACTGGTTGCGGAGTGGTGCGAACTTGTTACAGAGTGGTGCGAACTGGTTGCGGAGTGGTGTAAACTGGTTGCAAAGTGGCGCGAACTGGTTGCGGAGTTGTGCGAACTGCTTTCGGATTGGTGCGAACTGGTTTCAGAGTGGTGGGAACTTGTTGCGGAGTGGTCCGAATTGGTTGTGGAGTGATGCGAAGTGGTTGCGGAGTGGTGCGAGCTGGTTGCGGAGTGGTGCGAACTGGTTGCGGAGTGGTGCGAACTGGTTGCAAAGTGGTACGAACTCGTTGCGGAGTGGTGCAAACTGGTTGCGGAGTGGTGTGAACTGGTCGCGGAGTGGTGCGAACTGATTGCGGAGTGGTGCGAACTGGTTGCAGAGTGGTGCGAACTGGTTGCGGAGTCGTGCGAACTGGTTGCGGACTGGTGCAAACTGGTTGTTGAGTGGTGCGAACTGGTTGCAGAGTGGTGCAAACTGGTTGCGGAGTGGTGTGAACTGGCTGCGGAGTGGTGCGACCTGGTTGCAGAGTGGTGCGAACTGGTTGCGGAGTGGTGCGAACGGGATGCGGAGTGGTGCGAACTGGTTGCAGAGTGGTGCAAACTGGTTGCGGAGTGGTGTGAACTGGCTGCGGAGTGGTGCGACCTGGTTGCAGAGTGGTGCGAACTGGTTGCGGAGTGGTCCGAACTGGTTGCGGAGTGGTGCGAACTGGTTAGGGAGTGGTGCGAACTGGTTAGGGAGTGCTGCGAACTGGTTACGGCATGGTGCGAACTGGTTACGGAGTGGTGCGATCTGGGTGCGGAGTGGTGCAAAGTGGTTGCGGAGTGTACGAACTGGTTACGGAGTGGTGCAAACTGGTTGCGCAGTGGTGCGAACTGCTTGCGGAATGGTGCGAACTCGTTGCGGAGTGGTGTAAGCTGGTTGCGGATTGGTGCAAACCGGTTGCGAAGTGATGCGAACTGGTTGCGAAGTTGTGCGAATTGGTTGCGGAGTGGTGCGAACTTGTTGAGGAGTGGTGCAAACTGGTTGTCGAGTGGCGTGAACTTGTTGCAAAGTGGTGCGATCTGGTTGCAGAGTTGTGCGAACTGGTTGCGGAGTGGTGCGAACTGGTTGCGGAGTGGTGCGAACTGGATGCGGAGTGGTGCAAACTGGTTGCAGAGTGGTTCGAACTGGTTGCAGAGTGGTGCCAACTAGTTGCGGAGTGGTGCTAACTGGTTGCGGAGAAGTACGAACTGGTGTGGAGTGGTCCGATCTGGTTGCAGAATGGTGCGGATTGGTTGGAAAGTGTTCCAAACTGGTTGCGGAGTGGTGCGAACTGGTTGCCGAGTGGTGCGAACTGGTTGCGGAATGGTGCGAACTGGTTGCGGAGTGGTTCAAACAGGTTGCGGAGTGGTGTGAACTGGCTGCGGAGTGGTGTGACCTGGCTTTAGAAACACAGTGGTCAGAAACACAATGGTCCAAAACCCAGTGGTCAGAAACCCTATGGTCAGAGACACATTGGTCTGAAACACAGTGCTCAGAAACACACTGGTCAGAGAAACAGGGGCCAGAAACACACTGGTCATAAACAGACTGGTCAGAAACACACTGGTCAGAAACACAGTGGTCAGAAACACACTGGTCACAATCACACTGGTCAGAAACACACTGGCCAGAAACACACTTGTCACAAACACCCTAGTCAGACTCACAGTGGTCAGAAAAACACTGGTCAGAAACACACTAGTCAGAAACTCTCTGGTCAAAAACACACTGGTCAGAAACACAGTGGTCAGGAACACTGTGGTCAGAAACACAGTGGTCAGAAACAAAGTGGTCAGAAACACAGTAGTGAGAAACACAGAGGCCAGAAACACACTGGTCAGAAACGCACTGGTCATAAACACACTGATCAGACCCACACTGGTCAGAAACACAGTGGTCAGAAACACACCGGTTAGAAGCACATTGGTCAGACACACAGTGGTCAGAAACACCGTGGTCAGAAGCACACTGGTGAGAAACACACTGGTCAGAAACACATGGGTCGGAAACACACTAGTCAGAAGCACAGTGGTCAGAAACACACGGGTCAGAACCCCAGTGGTCAGAACCCAGTGGTCAGAAACACATTGGCAAGAGACACAGTGATCAGAAACACACTGGTCAGAGACACACTAGTCAGAAACACACTGGTCAGAATCACAGGGGTCAGAAACTCACTGGTCAGAGACACACTGGTCCGAAACACAGTCGTCAGAAATACACTGGTCAGAAACACAGTGGTCACAAACATAGTGGTTAGAAACACAATGGTCAGAAACACCGTGGTCAGAAGCACACTGGTGAGAAACACACTGGTCAGAAACACATGGGTCGGAAACACACTAGTCAGAAGCACAGTGGTCAGAAACACACGGGTCAGAACCCCAGTGGTCAGAACCCAGTGGTCAGAAACACATTGGCAAGAGACACAGTGATCAGAAACACACTGGTCAGAGACACACTAGTCAGAAACACACTGGTCAGAATCACAGGGGTCAGAAACTCACTGGTCAGAGACACACTGGTCCGAAACACAGTCGTCAGAAATACACTGGTCAGAAACACAGTGGTCACAAACATAGTGGTTAGAAACACAATGGTCAGAAACACCGTGGTCAGAAGCACACTGGTGAGAAACACACTGGTCAGAAACACATGGGTCGGAAACACACTAGTCAGAAGCACAGTGGTCAGAAACACACGGGTCAGAACCCCAGTGGTCAGAACCCAGTGGTCAGAAACACATTGGCAAGAGACACAGTGATCAGAAACACACTGGTCAGAGACACACTAGTCAGAAACACACTGGTCAGAATCACAGGGGTCAGAAACTCACTGGTCAGAGACACACTGGTCCGAAACACAGTCGTCAGAAATACACTGGTCAGAAACACAGTGGTCACAAACATAGTGGTTAGAAACACAATGGTCAGAAACACCGTGGTCAGAAGCACACTGGTGAGAAACACACTGGTCAGAAACACATGGGTCGGAAACACACTAGTCAGAAGCACAGTGGTCAGAAACACACGGGTCAGAACCCCAGTGGTCAGAACCCAGTGGTCAGAAACACATTGGCAAGAGACACAGTGATCAGAAACACACTGGTCAGAGACACACTAGTCAGAAACACACTGGTCAGAATCACAGGGGTCAGAAACTCACTGGTCAGAGACACACTGGTCCGAAACACAGTCGTCAGAAATACACTGGTCAGAAACACAGTGGTCACAAACATAGTGGTTAGAAACACAATGGTCAGAAACACCGTGGTCAGAAGCACACTGGTGAGAAACACACTGGTCAGAAACACATGGGTCGGAAACACACTAGTCAGAAGCACAGTGGTCAGAAACACACGGGTCAGAACCCCAGTGGTCAGAACCCAGTGGTCAGAAACACATTGGCAAGAGACACAGTGATCAGAAACACACTGGTCAGAGACACACTAGTCAGAAACACACTGGTCAGAATCACAGGGGTCAGAAACTCACTGGTCAGAGACACACTGGTCCGAAACACAGTCGTCAGAAATACACTGGTCAGAAACACAGTGGTCACAAACATAGTGGTTAGAAACACAATGGTCAGAAACACCGTGGTCAGAAGCACACTGGTGAGAAACACACTGGTCAGAAACACATGGGTCGGAAACACACTAGTCAGAAGCACAGTGGTCAGAAACACACGGGTCAGAACCCCAGTGGTCAGAACCCAGTGGTCAGAAACACATTGGCAAGAGACACAGTGATCAGAAACACACTGGTCAGAGACACACTAGTCAGAAACACACTGGTCAGAATCACAGGGGTCAGAAACTCACTGGTCAGAGACACACTGGTCCGAAACACAGTCGTCAGAAATACACTGGTCAGAAACACAGTGGTCACAAACATAGTGGTTAGAAACACAATGGTCAGAAACACCGTGGTCAGAAGCACACTGGTGAGAAACACACTGGTCAGAAACACATGGGTCGGAAACACACTAGTCAGAAGCACAGTGGTCAGAAACACACGGGTCAGAACCCCAGTGGTCAGAACCCAGTGGTCAGAAACACATTGGCAAGAGACACAGTGATCAGAAACACACTGGTCAGAGACACACTAGTCAGAAACACACTGGTCAGAATCACAGGGGTCAGAAACTCACTGGTCAGAGACACACTGGTCCGAAACACAGTCGTCAGAAATACACTGGTCAGAAACACAGTGGTCACAAACATAGTGGTTAGAAACACAATGGTCAGAAACACCGTGGTCAGAAGCACACTGGTGAGAAACACACTGGTCAGAAACACTGTGGTCATAAACACACTGGTCAGAAACACAGTGGTCAGAAACACAGTGGTCAGAACCACAGCGGTCAGAATCACACTGGTCTGAAACATAGTGGTCAGAAACCCACTGGTAGAAAACACAGTGGTCAGAAACACAGTGGTCAGAAACACATTGGTCAGAACCACAGTTGTCAGAAACACGGCGGTCAGAGACACATTGGTCCAAAACACACTGGTCAGAGACACAGTGGCCAGAAACACAGTGGTCAGAAACACACTGGTCAGAATCACAGTGGTCAAAAACCCAGTGGTTAGAAAGACAGTGGTCAGAAACACAATTGTCAGAAGCATAGTGGTCTGACACACACTGGTCAGAAACACAGTTGTCAGAAGCACAGTGGTCTGACACACACTGGTCGGAAACACAGTGGTCAGAAACACAGTGGTCACAAACACAGTGGTCACAAACACAGTGGTCAGAAACACAGTGGTAAGAAACACACTGGTCAGAGACACACTAGTCAGAAACACACTGGTCAGAAATGCACTGGTCACAACCACAGTGGTCAGAAACACACTGGTCAGAATCACACTGGTCAGAAACACAATGGACATAAACAGACTGTTCAGAAACACGGCGGTCAGAAACATAGTGGTTAGGAACACAGTGGTCAGAAACACACTGGCCAGAAACACAGTGGTCATAAACACAGTCGTCAGAAACACAGTGGTCAGAAACACAGTGGTAAGAAACACACTGGTCAGAGACACACTAGTCAGAAACACACTGGTCAGAAACACACTGGTCAGAAACACAGTTGTCAGAAGCACAGTGGTCAGACACACACTGGTCGGAAACACAGTGGTCAGAAACACAGTGGTCACAAACACAGTGGTCACACACACAGTGGTCAGAAACACAGTGGTAAGAAACACACTGGTCAGAGACACACTAGTCAGAAACACACTGGTCAGAAATGCACTGGTCAGAACCACAGTGGTCAGAAACACACTGGTCAGAATCACAGTGGTCAAAAACCCAGTGGTTAGAAAGACAGTGGTCAGAAACACAATGGTCAGAAGCATAGTGGTCAGACACACACTGGTCAGAAACACAGTTGTCAGAAGCACAGTGGTCAGACACACACTGGTCGGAAACACAGTGGTCAGAAACACAGTGGTCACAAACACAGTGGTCACACACACAGTGGTCAGAAACACAGTGGTAAGAAACACACTGGTCAGAGACACACTAGTCAGAAACACACTGGTCAGAAATGCACTGGTCAGAACCACAGTGGTCAGAAACACACTGGTCAGAATCACAGTGGTCAAAAACCCAGTGGTTAGAAAGACAGTGGTCAGAAACACAATGGTCAGAAGCATAGTGGTCAGACACACACTGGTCAGAAACACAGTTGTCAGAAGCACAGTGGTCAGACACACACTGGTCGGAAACACAGTGGTCAGAAACACAGTGGTCACAAACACAGTGGTCACACACACAGTGGTCAGAAACACAGTGGTAAGAAACACACTGGTCAGAGACACACTAGTCAGAAACACACTGGTCAGAAATGCACTGGTCAGAACCACAGTGGTCAGAAACACACTGGTCAGAATCACAGTGGTCAAAAACCCAGTGGTTAGAAAGACAGTGGTCAGAAACACAATGGTCAGAAGCATAGTGGTCAGACACACACTGGTCAGAAACACAGTTGTCAGAAGCACAGTGGTCAGACACACACTGGTCGGAAACACAGTGGTCAGAAACACAGTGGTCACAAACACAGTGGTCACACACACAGTGGTCAGAAACACAGTGGTAAGAAACACACTGGTCAGAGACACACTAGTCAGAAACACACTGGTCAGAAATGCACTGGTCAGAACCACAGTGGTCAGAAACACACTGGTCAGAATCACAGTGGTCAAAAACCCAGTGGTTAGAAAGACAGTGGTCAGAAACACAATGGTCAGAAGCATAGTGGTCAGACACACACTGGTCAGAAACACAGTTGTCAGAAGCACAGTGGTCAGACACACACTGGTCGGAAACACAGTGGTCAGAAACACAGTGGTCACAAACACAGTGGTCACACACACAGTGGTCAGAAACACAGTGGTAAGAAACACACTGGTCAGAGACACACTAGTCAGAAACACACTGGTCAGAAACACACTGGTCAGAAACACAGTGGTCATAAACACAGTCGTCAGAAACACAGTGGTCAGAAACACAGTGGCCAGAAAGACAGTGGTCGGAAACACAGTGGTCATAAACACATTGGTGAGAAGCACACTGGTCAGAAAGACAGTGGTCAGAAACAGGGTGGCCAGAAACACAGTGGTCAGAAACACAGTGGTCATAAACACAGTGGTCAGAAACACAGTGGTCAGAAACACAGTGGTCAGAAATTCAGCGGTCAGAAACGCAGTGGTCAAAAACACACTGGTCAGAAACACAGTGGTAAAAAACACATTGGTCATAAACACAGTGGTCGGAAACACAGTGGTAAGAAACACAGTGGTCAAAAACATAGTGGTCAAAAACACACTGGTCGGAAACACAGTGGTAAAAAACACATTGGTCATAAACACAGTGGTCGGAAACACAGTGGTAAGAAACACAGTGGTCAAAAACATAGTGGTCAAAAACACACTGGTCGGAAACACAGTGGTCAGAAACACCATTGTCAGAAACACACTGGTCATAAACATAGTGGTCAGAAACACAGTGGTGAGAAACAGTGGTGAGAAACCCAGTGTCAGAAGCACAGTGGTCAGAAACACACTGGTCCCAAACACAGTGGTAAAAAACACAGTGGTCAGAAACACAGTGGTCAGAAACACACTGGTCAGAAACATAGTGGTCAGAATCACAATGGTGAGAAACACACTGGTCAGAAACACACTGGTCAGAAATATAGTGGTCAGAAAGACAGTGGTCAGAATCACAGTGGCAGAAACACACTGGTCAGAAACATAGTGGTCAGAATCACAATGGTGAGAAACACACTGGTCAGAAACACACTGGTCAGAAATATAGTGGTCAGAAAGACAGTGGTCAGAATCACAGTGGCAGAAACACACTGGTCAGAAACATAGTGGTCAGAATCACAATGGTGAGAAACACACTGGTCAGAAACACACTGGTCAGAAATATAGTGGTCAGAAAGACAGTGGTCAGAATCACAGTGGCAGAAACACACTGGTCAGAAACATAGTGGTCAGAATCACAATGGTGAGAAACACACTGGTCAGAAACACACTGGTCAGAAATATAGTGGTCAGAAAGACAGTGGTCAGAATCACAGTGGCAGAAACACACTGGTCAGAAACATAGTGGTCAGAATCACAATGGTGAGAAACACACTGGTCAGAAACACACTGGTCAGAAATATAGTGGTCAGAAAGACAGTGGTCAGAATCACAGTGGCAGAAACACACTGGTCAGAAACATAGTGGTCAGAATCACAATGGTGAGAAACACACTGGTCAGAAACACACTGGTCAGAAATATAGTGGTCAGAAAGACAGTGGTCAGAATCACAGTGGCAGAAACACACTGGTCAGAAACATAGTGGTCAGAATCACAATGGTGAGAAACACACTGGTCAGAAACACACTGGTCAGAAATATAGTGGTCAGAAAGACAGTGGTCAGAATCACAGTGGCAGAAACACACTGGTCAGAAACATAGTGGTCAGAATCACAATGGTGAGAAACACACTGGTCAGAAACACACTGGTCAGAAATATAGTGGTCAGAAAGACAGTGGTCAGAATCACAGTGGCAGAAACACACTGGTCAGAAACATAGTGGTCAGAATCACAATGGTGAGAAACACACTGGTCAGAAACACACTGGTCAGAAATATAGTGGTCAGAAAGACAGTGGTCAGAATCACAGTGGCAGAAACACACTGGTCAGAAACATAGTGGTCAGAATCACAATGGTGAGAAACACACTGGTCAGAAACACACTGGTCAGAAATATAGTGGTCAGAAAGACAGTGGTCAGAATCACAGTGGCAGAAACACACTGGTCAGAAACATAGTGGTCAGAATCACAATGGTGAGAAACACACTGGTCAGAAACACACTGGTCAGAAATATAGTGGTCAGAAAGACAGTGGTCAGAATCACAGTGGCAGAAACACACTGGTCAGAAACATAGTGGTCAGAATCACAATGGTGAGAAACACACTGGTCAGAAACACACTGGTCAGAAATATAGTGGTCAGAAAGACAGTGGTCAGAATCACAGTGGCAGAAACACACTGGTCAGAAACATAGTGGTCAGAATCACAATGGTGAGAAACACACTGGTCAGAAACACACTGGTCAGAAATATAGTGGTCAGAAACACAGTAGTCAGAAACACAGTGGTCAGAAACACACAGGTCAGAAACACAGTGGTCGGAAACACACAGGTCAGAAACACAATGGTCAGAAACATATCGGTCAGAAACAAAGTGGTCGGAAAAAGACTAATCAGAAACACAGTAGACAGAAACACAGTCGTCACAAACACACTGGTCAGAAACACAGTAGTCAGACACACACTGGTTAGAAAGACAGTGGTCAGAAAGATAGTGGTCAGAAACACAGTGGTCAGAAACATAGTGGTCAGAAACACAGTGGTCAGAGACACAGCGGTCAGAAACACAGTGGTCAAAAACACACTGGTCAGAAACACAGAGGTCAGAAACACAGTGGTAAGAAACACACTGGTAAGAGACACACTGGTCAGAAACACAGTGGTCGAAAACACTGTGGTCAGAAACACACTGGCCCGAAACACAATGGTTAGAAACACAATGGTCAGAAACACAGTGGTCAGAAACACAGTGGTCAGAAACACACTGGTCAGAAACACAGTGGTCAAAAACACAGTGGTCACAAACACAGTGGTTTGAAACACAGTGGTCAGAAACACAGTGGTCAGAAACACAGTGGTCAGAAACACACCGATCAGAAACACATTGGTCAGAAACACAGTGGTAAGGAACACAGTGGTCAGAAACACACTGGTCAGAAAGATAGTGATCATAAACACAATGGTCCGAAACACAGTGGTCTGAAACACAGTGGTCAGAAACATAGTGGTCAGAAACACAGCGGTCAGAAGCGCAGTGGTTAGAAACACACTGGTCGGAAATCCACTGGTCACAAACACACTGGTCAGAACCACAGTGGTCAGAAACACACTGGTCACATTGGACATAAACACAGTGGTTTGAAACACAGTGGTCAGAAACACACTGGTCAAAAACACTGTGGTCAGAAACACAGTGGTCAGAAACACATTGGTCATAAACACAGTGGTCAGAAACACAGTGGTCAGAAACGTAGTGGTCAGAAACACAGTGGTCGGAAACACACTGGTCAGAAACACGGTGGTCAGAAACACAGTGGTCAGAAACAAACTGGTCAGAAACACACTGGTCAGAAACACACTGGTCAGAAACACAGTGGTCATAAACACACTTGTCAGAAACATAGTGGTCAGAAACACAGGGGTCAGAAACACACTGATCAGAAACACAATGGTCGGAAACACAATGGTCAGAAACACTGTGGTCAGAAGCACAGTGGTCAGAAACACACTGGTCAGAACCACAGTGGCCAGAAACACACCGGTCAGAAACAGTGATCAGAAACACACTGGTCAGAAACACACTGGTCAGAAACACACGGGTCAGAAACACAGTGGTCGGAAACACACTGGTCAGAAACACAGTGGTCATAAACACACTTGTCAGAAACATAGTGGTCAGAAACACAGGGGTCAGAAACACACTGATCAGAAACACAATGGTCGGAAACACAATGGTCAGAAACACTGTGGTCAGAAGCACAGTGGTCAGAAACACACTGGTCAGAACCACAGTGGCCAGAAACACACCGGTCAGAAACAGTGATCAGAAACACACTGGTCAGAAACACACTGGTCAGAAACACACGGGTCAGAAACACAGTGGTCGGAAACACACTGGTCAGAAACACAGTGGTCATAAACACACTTGTCAGAAACATAGTGGTCAGAAACACAGGGGTCAGAAACACACTGATCAGAAACACAATGGTCGGAAACACAATGGTCAGAAACACTGTGGTCAGAAGCACAGTGGTCAGAAACACACTGGTCAGAACCACAGTGGCCAGAAACACACCGGTCAGAAACAGTGATCAGAAACACACTGGTCAGAAACACACTGGTCAGAAACACACGGGTCAGAAACACAGTGGTCGGAAACACACTGGTCAGAAACACAGTGGTCATAAACACACTTGTCAGAAACATAGTGGTCAGAAACACAGGGGTCAGAAACACACTGATCAGAAACACAATGGTCGGAAACACAATGGTCAGAAACACTGTGGTCAGAAGCACAGTGGTCAGAAACACACTGGTCAGAACCACAGTGGCCAGAAACACACCGGTCAGAAACAGTGATCAGAAACACACTGGTCAGAAACACACTGGTCAGAAACACACGGGTCAGAAACACAGTGGTCGGAAACACACTGGTCAGAAACACAGTGGTCATAAACACACTTGTCAGAAACATAGTGGTCAGAAACACAGGGGTCAGAAACACACTGATCAGAAACACAATGGTCGGAAACACAATGGTCAGAAACACTGTGGTCAGAAGCACAGTGGTCAGAAACACACTGGTCAGAACCACAGTGGCCAGAAACACACCGGTCAGAAACAGTGATCAGAAACACACTGGTCAGAAACACACTGGTCAGAAACACACGGGTCAGAAACACAGTGGTCGGAAACACACTGGTCAGAAACACAGTGGTCATAAACACACTTGTCAGAAACATAGTGGTCAGAAACACAGGGGTCAGAAACACACTGATCAGAAACACAATGGTCGGAAACACAATGGTCAGAAACACTGTGGTCAGAAGCACAGTGGTCAGAAACACACTGGTCAGAACCACAGTGGCCAGAAACACACCGGTCAGAAACAGTGATCAGAAACACACTGGTCAGAAACACACTGGTCAGAAACACACTCGTCAGAAACATAGTGGTCAGAAACAGAGTGTTCAGAAACACAGGGTCAGAACACAGTGGTCAGAAACACAGAGGTCGGAAACGCAGTGGTCAGAAACACAGTGGTCGGAAACGCAGTGGTTAGAAACACAGTGATCAGAAACACGGTGGCCAGAAACAAAGTGGTCAAAAACACAATGGTCAGAAACACAATGGTCTAGAACAAAGTGGACAGAAATACAGTAGTCATAAACATAGTGGTCCGAAACTTAGTGGTCAGGAACAAAGTGGTCAGAAACAAAATGGTCAGAAACACAGTGGTCATAAACACGGTGGTCATAAACACAGTGGTCAGAACCACAGTGGTCAGAAACACACTGGTCAGAAACTCCCTGGTCAGAAACGCAGGGGTCAGATGCACAGTGATCAGAAACACAGTGGTCATAAACACGGTGGTCATAAACACAGTGGTCAGAACCACAGTGGTCAGAAACACACTGGTCAGAAACTCCCTGGTCAGAAACGCAGGGGTCAGATGCACAGTGATCAGAAACACAGGGGTCAGAAACACAGTGGTCAGAAACACAGTTGTCAGAAACACAATGGTAAGAAACACAGTGGTCAGAAACACTGTGGTCAGATACACAGTGGTCAGAAACACAGTGGTCAGAAACATAGTGGTCAGAGCAAAATGGTCAGAAGCACAGTGGTCATAAACACAGTGGTCAGAAACACACTGGTCAGAAACACACTGGTCAGAAACACAGTCGGCAGAAACAGAGTGGTCAGAAACACTGTGGTTAGGGACACAGTGGTCAGAAACAAAATGGTTAGAAACACAGTGGTTAGAAACACAGTGGTCAAAAACACAGTGGTCATAAACACAGTGGTCAGAAACACACTAGTCAGAAACACACTGGTCAGAAACACAGTGGTCAGAAACACACTGGTCAGAAATACAGTGGTCAGAAACACAGTGGTCAGAAACATAGTGGTCAGAGCAAAATGGTCAGAAGCACAGTGGTCATAAACACAGTGGTCAGAAACACACTAGTCAGAAACACACTGGTCAGAAACACAGTGGTCAGAAACACACTGGTCAGAAATACAGTGGTCAGAAACACAGTGGTCAGAAACATAGTGGTCAGAGCAAAATGGTCAGAAGCACAGTGGTCATAAACACAGTGGTCAGAAACACACTAGTCAGAAACACACTGGTCAGAAACACAGTGGTCAGAAACACACTGGTCAGAAATACAGTGGTCAGAAACACAGTGGTCAGAAACATAGTGGTCAGAGCAAAATGGTCAGAAGCACAGTGGTCATAAACACAGTGGTCAGAAACACACTAGTCAGAAACACACTGGTCAGAAACACAGTGGTCAGAAACACACTGGTCAGAAATACAGTGGTCAGAAACACAGTGGTCAGAAACATAGTGGTCAGAGCAAAATGGTCAGAAGCACAGTGGTCATAAACACAGTGGTCAGAAACACACTAGTCAGAAACACACTGGTCAGAAACACAGTGGTCAGAAACACACTGGTCAGAAATACAGTGGTCAGAAACACAGTGGTCAGAAACACACTGGTCAGAACCACAGTGGCCAGAAACACACTGGTCAGAAACACAGTGGTCATAAACACAATGGTCAGAAAAACACTGGTCAGAAACACACCGGTCAGAAACACAGTGGTCAGAAACACAGTGGTCAGAAACACTGTGGTCATATACACAGTGGTCAGAAACACAGTGGTCAGAAGCACAGTGGTCAGAGCAGAATGGTCAGAGACACAGTGGTCATAAACACACTGGTCAGAAACACACCGGTCAGAAACACAGTAGTCAGAAACACACTGGTCAGATACACACCGGTCAGAAACACAGTAGTCAGAAACACACTGGTCAGATACACACCGGTCAGAAACACAGTAGTCAGAAACACACTGGTCAGATACACACCGGTCAGAAACACAGTAGTCAGAAACACACTGGTCAGATACACACCGGTCAGAAACACAGTAGTCAGAAACACACTGGTCAGATACACACCGGTCAGAAACACAGTAGTCAGAAACACACTGGTCAGATACACACCGGTCAGAAACACAGTAGTCAGAAACACACTGGTCAGATACACACCGGTCAGAAACACAGTAGTCAGAAACACACTGGTCAGATACACACCGGTCAGAAACACAGTAGTCAGAAACACACTGGTCAGATACACACCGGTCAGAAACACAGTAGTCAGAAACACACTGGTCAGATACACACCGGTCAGAAACACAGTAGTCAGAAACACACTGGTCAGATACACACCGGTCAGAAACACAGTAGTCAGAAACACACTGGTCAGATACACACCGGTCAGAAACACAGTGGTCAGAAACACAGTGGTCAGAAACACTGTGGTCATATACACAGTGGTCAGAAACACAGTGGTCAGAAGCACAGTGGTCAGAGCAGAATGGTCAGAGACACAGTGGTCATAAACACAGTGGTCAAAAATATGGTGGTCAGAAACACACTGGTCATACACATACTGGCCAGAAACACTATGGTCAGAAACACATCGGTCAGAAACACACCGGTCATAAACACACTGGTCAGCAACCAGTGGTCAGAAACACAATGGTCATAAACACAGTGGTTAGAACAAAGTGGTCAGACACACAATGGTCAGAAACACAATGGTCAGAAACACACTCGTCAGAACACACTTGCCAGAAACACAGTAGTCAGAAACACACTGGTCAGAAACACATTGGTCAGAAACACAGTGGTCAGAAACACATTGGTCAGAAACACGGTGGTCATAAACACAGTGGTCACAAACACACTGGTCTTAAACACACTGGTCAGAAACACAGTCGTCAGAAACACACTCGTCAGAGGCACACTGGTCAGAAACACAGTGGGCAGAAACACACTGGTCAGAAACACAGTGGTCATAAACACACTGGTCAGAAATTCACTAGTAAGAACCATAGTGGTCAGAAACACAGTGGTCAGAAACACCCTGGTCAGAAACACAGTGGTCAGAAACACTGTGGTCAGTAACACTGTGGTCATAAACACAGTGGACAGAAACTCAGTGGTCAGAAAAACGCAGTGGTCAGAAACACGGAGGTCATAAACACAGTGGTCACAAACACACTGGTCTTAAACACACTGGTCAGAAACACAGTCGTCAGAAACACACTCGTCAGAGGCACACTGGTCAGAAACACAGTGGGCAGAAACACACTGGTCAGAAACACAGTGGTCATAAACACACTGGTCAGAAATTCACTAGTAAGAACCATAGTGGTCAGAAACACAGTGGTCAGAAACACCCTGGTCAGAAACACAGTGGTCAGAAACACTGTGGTCAGTAACACTGTGGTCATAAACACAGTGGACAGAAACTCAGTGGTCAGAAAAACGCAGTGGTCAGAAACACGGAGGTCATAAACACAGTGGTCACAAACACACTGGTCTTAAACACACTGGTCAGAAACACAGTCGTCAGAAACACACTCGTCAGAGGCACACTGGTCAGAAACACAGTGGGCAGAAACACACTGGTCAGAAACACAGTGGTCATAAACACACTGGTCAGAAATTCACTAGTAAGAACCATAGTGGTCAGAAACACAGTGGTCAGAAACACCCTGGTCAGAAACACCGTGGTCAGAAACACACTGGTCAGAAACACACTGGTCATAAAAACAAAGTTCAGAAACACACTGGTCAGAAACACATTGTTCAGAAACACGGTGGTCAGAAATACAGTGGTCAGAACCACAGTGGTCATAAACTTACTCGTCAGAAACACAGTGGTGAGGAACACACTGGTCAGAGGCACATTGGTCAAAAACACAGCGCTCAGAAACAATGTGGTCAGAAACACAGTGGTGAGAAACACACTAGTAAGAAACAGAATGGTTAGAAAGACGGTGGTCATAAACACAGTGGTCAGAAACACAATGGTCAGAAACACGGTGGTCAGAAATACATTTGGTCAGAAACACACTGGTCGGAACATAGTGGTCAAATAGACACTGGTCAGAAACACACTGGTCAGAAACACACTGGTGAGAAACACAATGGTCAGAAACAGAGTGGTCAGAAACACACTGGTCAGAAACACAGTGGTCATAAACACACTGGTCAGAAATACACTAGTCAGAAACATAGTGGTCAGAAACACAGTGGTCAGAAACACCCTGGTCAGAAACACAGTGGTCAGAAACACTGTGGTCAGTAACACTGTGGTCATAAACACAGTGGACAGAAACTCAGTGGTCAGAAAAACGCAGTGGTCAGAAACACGGTGGTCATAAACACAGTGGTCACAAACACACTGGTCTTAAACACACTGGTCAGAAACACAGTCGTCAGAAACACACTCGTCAGAGGCACACTGGTCAGAAACACAGTGGGCAAAAACACACTGGTCAGAAACACAGTGGTCAGAAACACACTGGTCAGAAACACACTGGTCATAAAAACAAAGTTCAGAAACACACTGGTCAGAAACACATTGTTCAGAAACACCGTGGTCAGAAAAACAGTGGTCAGAACCACAGTGGTCAGAAACTTACTCGTCAGAAACACAGTGGTGAGGAACACACTGGTCAGAGGCACACTGGTCAAAAACACAGCGCTCAGAAACAATGTGGTCAGAAACACAGTGGTGAGAAACACACTAATAAGAAACAGAATGGTTAGAAAGACGGTGGTCATAAACACAGTGGTCAGAAACACAATGGTCAGAAACACGGTGGTCAAAAATACATTTGGTCAGAAACACACTGGTCGGAACATAGTGGTCAAAAAGACACTGGTCAGAAACACACTGGTCAGAAACACACTGGTCATACACACAATGGTCAGAAACACAGTGGTCAGAAACACATTGGTCAGAAACACACAGGTCAGAAACACGGTGGTCAGAAACATAGTGGTCAGAAAAACACTGGTCAGAAACAAAGTGGTCCGAAACACACTCGTCAGAAACACACTCGTCAGAAAACAACTGGTCATAAACACACTGGGCAGAAACACGGTGGTCAGAAACACAGTTGTCAAAAACACAGTGGTCAGAAACACACTGGTTAGAAACAAAGTGGTCAGAAACACACTAGTCAGAGGCATACC
>SZWC01015377.1:0-11357 GCA_023375785.1 Penium margaritaceum | reverse complement strand
GCTCAAGTGCCAAAATGTGACGCTCTAGTGCCAAAGTGTGACGCTCTAGTGCCAAAGTGGGATGCTCTAGTGCTAAATTGTGACGCTCTAGTACCAAAACATGAAACTCTAGTACCAAAGTGTGACGCTCTAGTGCCAAAGTGTGATAATCTAGTGCCAAAGTGTGACGTTCTAGAGCCAAAGTGTGAAGGTCTAATGCCAAAGTGTGATGATCTAGTGCCAAATGTGTGACACTTTAGTGCCAAGGTGTGATGCTCTAATGCCAGAGTGTGACACTCTAATGCCAACATCTGGAGCTCTAGTGCCAAAGTGTGACGCTCTCGTGCCAAAGTGTGACGCTCTACTGCCTTAGTGTAATGATGTAGTGCCAAAGTCTGATGCTCTAGTGCCAAAGTTTGAAGCTCTAGTGCCAAAGTGTGATGCTCTAGTGCCAAAGCGTGACACTCTAGTGCCAAAGTGTGACACTCTAGTGCCAAAGTCTGAATCTATAGTGCCAACGTGTGATGCTCTAGTACCAAAGTGTGATGCTCTACTACCAAAGTGTGATGCTCTAGTGCCAATATGTGACGCTCTAGTACCAGTGTGTTTCTGAACTCTGCATTTCTGACCACTGTGTTTCTGACCACTGTGTTTCCGAACGGTGTGTCTCTGACCAGTGTGTTTCTGACCAGTGTGTTTCTGACCACTGTGTTTCTGACCACTGTGTTTCTGACCACTGTGTTTCCGAACGGTGTGTCTCTGACCAGTGTGTTTCTGACCAGTGTGTTTCTGACCACTGTGTTTCTGACCACTGTGTTTCAGACCACTGTGTTTCTGACTACTGTGTTTCTGACCACTCTGTTTCTGATCACCGTGTTTCTGACCAGTGTGTTTCTGACCACTGTGTTTCTGACCAGTGTGCTTCAGACCACTGTGTTTCTGACCAGTGTGTTTCTGACCACTGTGTTTCTGACCACTGTGTTTCTGACTACTGTGTTTCTGACCACTCTGTTTCTGATCACCGTGTTTCTGACCAGTGTGTTTCTGACCACTGTGTTTCTGACCAGTGTGCTTCAGACCACTGTGTTTCTGACCAGTGTGTTTCTGACCAGTGAGTTTTTTACCAGTGTGTTTCAGACCAGTGTGTCTCTGCCCAGTGTGTTTTTGACCAAAGTGTTTGTGACCACTGTGTTTCTGACCATTGTGTTTCTGAACACTGTGTTTCTGACCACTGTGTTTCTGACCACTGTGTTTCTGACTACTGTGTTTCTGACCACTGTGTTTCAGATCACCGTGTTTCTGACCAGTGTGCTTCTGACCACTGTGTTTCTGACCACTGTGTTTCAGACCACTGTGTTTCTGACTACTGTGTTTCTGACCACTGTGTTTCAGATCACCGTGTTTCTGACCAGTGTGCTTCTGACCACTGTGTTTCTGACCACTGTGTTTCAGACCACTGTGTTTCTGACTACTGTGTTTCTGACCACTGTGTTTCAGATCACCGTGTTTCTGACCAGTGTGCTTCTGACCACTGTGTTTCTGACCACTGTGTTTCAGACCACTGTGTTTCTGACTACTGTGTTTCTGACCACTGTGTTTCAGATCACCGTGTTTCTGACCAGTGTGCTTCTGACCACTGTGTTTCTGACCACTGTGTTTCAGACCACTGTGTTTCTGACTACTGTGTTTCTGACCACTGTGTTTCAGATCACCGTGTTTCTGACCAGTGTGCTTCTGACCACTGTGTTTCTGACCACTGTGTTTCAGACCACTGTGTTTCTGACTACTGTGTTTCTGACCACTGTGTTTCAGATCACCGTGTTTCTGACCAGTGTGCTTCTGACCACTGTGTTTCTGACCACTGTGTTTCAGACCACTGTGTTTCTGACTACTGTGTTTCTGACCACTGTGTTTCAGATCACCGTGTTTCTGACCAGTGTGCTTCTGACCACTGTGTTTCTGACCACTGTGTTTCAGACCACTGTGTTTCTGACTACTGTGTTTCTGACCACTGTGTTTCAGATCACCGTGTTTCTGACCAGTGTGCTTCTGACCACTGTGTTTCTGACCACTGTGTTTCAGACCACTGTGTTTCTGACTACTGTGTTTCTGACCACTGTGTTTCAGATCACCGTGTTTCTGACCAGTGTGCTTCTGACCACTGTGTTTCTGACCACTGTGTTTCAGACCACTGTGTTTCTGACTACTGTGTTTCTGACCACTGTGTTTCAGATCACCGTGTTTCTGACCAGTGTGCTTCTGACCACTGTGTTTCTGACCACTGTGTTTCAGACCACTGTGTTTCTGACTACTGTGTTTCTGACCACTGTGTTTCAGATCACCGTGTTTCTGACCAGTGTGCTTCTGACCACTGTGTTTCTGACCACTGTGTTTCAGACCACTGTGTTTCTGACTACTGTGTTTCTGACCACTGTGTTTCAGATCACCGTGTTTCTGACCAGTGTGCTTCTGACCACTGTGTTTCTGACCACTGTGTTTCAGACCACTGTGTTTCTGACTACTGTGTTTCTGACCACTGTGTTTCAGATCACCGTGTTTCTGACCAGTGTGCTTCTGACCACTGTGTTTCTGACCACTGTGTTTCAGACCACTGTGTTTCTGACTACTGTGTTTCTGACCACTGTGTTTCAGATCACCGTGTTTCTGACCAGTGTGCTTCTGACCACTGTGTTTCTGACCACTGTGTTTTTTACCACCGTGTTTCTGACCTGTGTGTTTCAGAACTAAGGGTGCACACAAGTTCCTGGAACCGCGGATCTGGTTCAGGAACCGGAACCGCGGTTCCGGTTCCAAGATTCCGGAACCGTCCAGGAACCGCGGTTCCTGAACGCAGGTCTATATAGGGGATAACGAGTGGGTAGGGGGGGAGGGGAGGGTTTGGGCTGTATTTGCTGATGTGGCACCATTGGAGGCCATGCGAGGACTCCAATCACATACCCAAATACACTAGACGAGTGTTGAAGGGATTTTTCCTTATTTCCGTTGAAGGAAACCTCATGGTGGGAGCCAATCATGTTTTATATTCATTGCATACGAGGTGTACTTCTGTGGAACCGTGACCGGAACCGCGGTTCCATGAGGAACGGCGGTTCCGGAACCCGAACCGCGGTTCCGGGTCTGAGCTGGAACCGGAACCGCGGTTCCAGTTCCATTCTCAGAACCGCGGTTCCGTACCAATGTGCAGCCTTATTCTGAACAGTGTTTTTGTGACCACAGTGCTTCTAACCACCGTGTTTATGAGCACTGTGTTTCTGACCACTGTTCATGAGCAGTGTGTTTCTGACCAGTGTGATTCTGACCATTGTGTTTCTGACCACTGTGTTTCTAACCACTGTGTTTCTGACCACTGTGTTTCTGACCACTGTGTTTCTGACCACTGTGTTTCTGACCAGTGTGTTTCTGACCACTGTGTTTCTGACCAGTGTGTTTCTGAACAGTGTATTTCTGACCAGTGTGTTTCTGACCACTGTGTTTCTGACCACTGTGTTTCTAACCACTGTGTTTTTTGACCAGTGTGTTTCTGAACAGTGTGTTTTGGGAACAGTGTGTTTCTGACCACTGTGTTTGTGACCAGTATGTTCCTGACCACTGTTTATCTGATCACTATGTTTCTGACCACTGTGTTTCTGACCACTATGTTTCTGACCGCCGTGCTTCTGACCAGTGTATTTCTGACCATCGTGTTTCTGACCATTGTGTTATGACCAGTGTGTTTCTGACGACTGTGGTTCTGACCAGTGCCTTTCTGACCAGTGTGTTTCTGAACACTGTGTTTCTGACTAGTGTGTTTCCGACCAGCGTATTTCTGACCAGAGTGTTTCGATCCACTGTGTTTTTGACCACTGTGTTTCTGACCAGTGTGTTCCTGACCACTGTCTTTCTGACCACTGTGTTTCTGACCACTGTGTTTCTTACCATTGCGTTTCTGACCACTGTGTTTCCAACCAGTGTGTTTCTGACCACTGTGTGTCGGACCACTGTGTGTATGACCACTGTGCTTCTGACCACCGTGTTTCTGACCACTGTGTTTCTGACCAGTGTGTTCCTGGCCACTGTCTTTCTGACCACTGTGTTTCTGACCACTGTGTTTCCGACCAGTGTGTGTCTGACCACTGTGTTTCTGACCACTGTGTTTCTTACCATTGCGTTTCTGACCACTGTGTTTCCAACCAGTGTGTTTCTGACCACTGTGTGTCGGACCACTGTGTGTATGACCACTGTGCTTCTGACCACCGTGTTTCTGACCACTGTGTTTCTGACCAGTGTGTTCCTGGCCACTGTCTTTCTGACCACTGTGTTTCTGACCACTGTGTTTCCGACCAGTGTGTGTCTGACCACTGTGTTTCTGACCACTGTGTTTCTTACCATTGCGTTTCTGACCACTGTGTTTCCAACCAGTGTGTTTCTGACCACTGTGTGTCGGACCACTGTGTGTATGACCACTGTGCTTCTGACCACCGTGTTTCTGACCACTGTGTTTCTGACCAGTGTGTTCCTGGCCACTGTCTTTCTGACCACTGTGTTTCTGACCACTGTGTTTCCGACCAGTGTGTGTCTGACCACTGTGTTTCTGACCACTGTGTTTCTTACCATTGCGTTTCTGACCACTGTGTTTCCAACCAGTGTGTTTCTGACCACTGTGTGTCGGACCACTGTGTGTATGACCACTGTGCTTCTGACCACCGTGTTTCTGACCACTGTGTTTCTGACCAGTGTGTTCCTGGCCACTGTCTTTCTGACCACTGTGTTTCTGACCACTGTGTTTCCGACCAGTGTGTGTCTGACCACTGTGTTTCTGACCACTGTGTTTCTTACCATTGCGTTTCTGACCACTGTGTTTCCAACCAGTGTGTTTCTGACCACTGTGTGTCGGACCACTGTGTGTATGACCACTGTGCTTCTGACCACCGTGTTTCTGACCACTGTGTTTCTGACCAGTGTGTTCCTGGCCACTGTCTTTCTGACCACTGTGTTTCTGACCACTGTGTTTCCGACCAGTGTGTGTCTGACCACTGTGTTTCTGACCACTGTGTTTCTTACCACTGTATTTTTGGCCACTGTGTTTCTGACCACTGTGTTTCTGACCAATGTGTTTCTGACCAGTGCATTTCTGACCACTGTGTTCCTGACTAGTGTGTTTCTGACCAATGTGTTTCTGACGAATGTCTTTCTGACCACTGTGTTTCGGACCAGTGTGTTTCTGACCACTGTTCTTCTAACCACTGTGTTTGTGACCACTGTGTTTCTGACCACTGTGTTTCTGACCACTGTGTTTCAGACCTGTGTTTTTATGACCACTGTGTTTCCGACCATTGTGTTTCTGACCAGTATGTTTCTGACCACTGTGTTTCCGACCACTGTTTTTCTGACCAGTTTGTTTATGACCAGTGTGTTTCTGACCAGTATGATTCTGACCGCTGTGTTTGTGACTACTGTGTTTCTGACCAGTGTGTGTCTGACCACTGTGTTTCTGACCGCTGTGTTTGTGACCACTGTGTTTCTGACCAATGTGTTTCTGACCACTGTGTTTCTGACCACTGTGTTTCTGACCACCGTGTTTCTGACCACTGTCTTTCTGACCAGTCTGTTTCTTACCAGTGTCTTTCTGACGACTGTGTTTCTGGCCACTGTGTTTCTGATTAGTGTTTTTCTGACCACTGTGTTTTTTGACCGCTGTGTTTCTGACCACTGTGTTTCTGACCACTGTGTTTCTTACCATTGCGTTTCTGACCACTGTGTTTCCAACCAGTGTGTTTCTGACCACTGTGTGTCGGACCACTGTGTGTATGACCACTGTGCTTCTGACCACCGTGTTTCTGACCACTGTGTTTCTGACCAGTGTGTAACTGACCACTGTGTTTCTGACTAGTGTGTTTCTGACCAGTGTGTTTCTGACCAGTGTGTTTCTGACCAGTGTGTTTCTGACCAGTGTGTTCCTGACCACCGTGTTTCTGATCACTGTCTTTCTGACCAGTGTGTTTCTGACCACCGTGTTTCTGACCACTGTGTTTCTGACCACTGTGTCTCTGATCAATGTGTTTCTGACCACTCTGTTTCAGACCACTGCGTTTCTGACCACTGTGTTTTTGACAAGTGTGTTTCTGACCACTGTGTTTCTTACCACTGTGTTTATGACCAATGTGTTTCTGACTTCTGTGGTTCTGACCACTGTGTTTCTGACCAATGTGCTTCTGACAACTGTGTTGTGACCACTGTGTTTCTGACCACTGTGCTTCTGACCACCGTGTTTCTGATCACTGTGTTTCTGACCACTCTGTTTCTGACCACTGTGCTTCTGACCACCGTGTTTCTGATCACTGTGTTTCTGACCACTCTGTTTCTGACCACTGTGCTTCTGACCACCGTGTTTCTGATCACTGTGTTTCTGACCACTCTGTTTCTGACCACTGTGCTTCTGACCACCGTGTTTCTGATCACTGTGTTTCTGACCACTCTGTTTCTGACCACTGTGCTTCTGACCACCGTGTTTCTGATCACTGTGTTTCTGACCACTCTGTTTCTGACCACTGTGCTTCTGACCACCGTGTTTCTGATCACTGTGTTTCTGACCACTCTGTTTCTGACCACTGTGCTTCTGACCACCGTGTTTCTGATCACTGTGTTTCTGACCACTCTGTTTCTGACCACTGTGCTTCTGACCACCGTGTTTCTGATCACTGTGTTTCTGACCACTCTGTTTCTGACCACTGTGCTTCTGACCACCGTGTTTCTGATCACTGTGTTTCTGACCACTCTGTTTCTGACCACTGTGCTTCTGACCACCGTGTTTCTGATCACTGTGTTTCTGACCACTCTGTTTCTGACCACTGTGCTTCTGACCACCGTGTTTCTGATCACTGTGTTTCTGACCACTCTGTTTCTGACCACTGTGCTTCTGACCACCGTGTTTCTGATCACTGTGTTTCTGACCACTCTGTTTCTGACCACTGTGCTTCTGACCACCGTGTTTCTGATCACTGTGTTTCTGACCACTCTGTTTCTGACCACTGTGCTTCTGACCACCGTGTTTCTGATCACTGTGTTTCTGACCACTCTGTTTCTGACCACTGTGCTTCTGACCACCGTGTTTCTGATCACTGTGTTTCTGACCACTCTGTTTCTGACCACTGTGCTTCTGACCACCGTGTTTCTGATCACTGTGTTTCTGACCACTCTGTTTCTGACCACTGTGCTTCTGACCACCGTGTTTCTGATCACTGTGTTTCTGACCACTCTGTTTCAGACCACTGTGTTTAAGACCACTTTGATTCTGACCAGTGTGTTTCTGACCAGTGTTTATGGCCAGTGTGGTTCTGACCACTGTGTTTCTGACCACTATGTTTTCAAAAACTGTGTTTCTGACCACTGTTTTTCTGATCGGTGTGTTTATGACCACAGTGTTTCGGACCAGTGTGCTTCTGACCACTGTCCTTTAGACCACTCTATTTCTGACCACTGTGTTTCCGACCATTGTGTTTCTGACCACTGTGTACCACTTTGATGTGTTTCTGACCATTGTGTTTCTGACCAGTGTGTTCCTGGCCACTGTCTTTCTGACAACTGTGTTTATAACCACTGTGTTTCTGACCAATGTGTTTCTGACCAGTGCATTTCTGACCACTGTGTTCCTGACTAGTGTGTTTATGACCACTGTGTTTCTGACGACTGTCTTTCTGACCACTGTGTTTCGGACCAGTGTGTTTCTGACCACTGTTCTTCGGACCACTGTGTTTCTGACCACTGTGTTTCTGACCACTGTGTTTCTTACCACTGTGTTTCAGACCTGTGTTTTTATGACCACTGTGTTTCCGACCATTGTATTTCTGACCAGTATGTTTCTGACCACTGTGTTTCCGACCACTGTTTTTCTGACCAGTGTGTTTATGACCAGTGTGTTTCTGACCAGTATGATTCTGACCGCTGTGTTTCTGACTACTGTGTTTCTGACCACTGTGTTTCTGACCACTGTGTTTCTGACCAGTATGTTTCTGACCACTGTGTTTCTGACCACTGTGTTTATGACCACTGTGTTTCTGACCACTGTGTTTCTGACCACTGTGTTTCTGACCACCGTGTTTCTGACCATTGTCTTTCTGACCAGTCTGTTTGTGACTACTGTATTTCTTACCAGTGTCTTTTTGACGACTGTGTTTCTGGCCACTGTGTTTCTGATTAGTGTTTTTTTGACCACTGTGTTTTTTGACCGCTGTGTTTCTGACCACTGTGTTTCTGACCACTGTGTTTCTGACCATTGCGTTTCTGACCACTGTGTTTCCGACTAGTGTGTTTCTGACCACTTTGTGTCGGACCACTGTGTGTATGACCACTGTGCATCTGACCACCGTGTTTCTGACCACTGTGTCTCTGACCAGTGTGTAACTGACCACTGTGTTTCCGACTAGTGTGTTTCTGACCAGTGTGTTTCTGACCAGTGTGTTTCTGACCAGTGTGTTTCTAACCACCGTGTTTCTGATCACTGTGTTTCTGACCAGTGTGTTTCTGACCACCGTGTTTCTGACCACCGTGTTTCTGACCACTGTGTTTCTGACCACTGTGTCTCTGAACAATGTGTTTCTGACCACTGTGTTTCTGACTACTGTGTTTCTGACCAGTGGGCTTCTGACAACTGTGTTGTGACCACTGTGTTTCTGACTACTGTGTTTCTGACCAGTGGGCTTCTGACAACTGTGTTGTGACCACTGTGTTTCTGACTACTGTGTTTCTGACCAGTGGGCTTCTGACAACTGTGTTGTGACCACTGTGTTTCTGACTACTGTGTTTCTGACCAGTGGGCTTCTGACAACTGTGTTGTGACCACTGTGTTTCTGACTACTGTGTTTCTGACCAGTGGGCTTCTGACAACTGTGTTGTGACCACTGTGTTTCTGACTACTGTGTTTCTGACCAGTGGGCTTCTGACAACTGTGTTGTGACCACTGTGTTTCTGACTACTGTGTTTCTGACCAGTGGGCTTCTGACAACTGTGTTGTGACCACTGTGTTTCTGACTACTGTGTTTCTGACCAGTGGGCTTCTGACAACTGTGTTGTGACCACTGTGTTTCTGACTACTGTGTTTCTGACCAGTGGGCTTCTGACAACTGTGTTGTGACCACTGTGTTTCTGACTACTGTGTTTCTGACCAGTGGGCTTCTGACAACTGTGTTGTGACCACTGTGTTTCTGACTACTGTGTTTCTGACCAGTGGGCTTCTGACAACTGTGTTGTGACCACTGTGTTTCTGACTACTGTGTTTCTGACCAGTGGGCTTCTGACAACTGTGTTGTGACCACTGTGTTTCTGACTACTGTGTTTCTGACCAGTGGGCTTCTGACAACTGTGTTGTGACCACTGTGTTTCTGACTACTGTGTTTCTGACCAGTGGGCTTCTGACAACTGTGTTGTGACCACTGTGTTTCTGACTACTGTGTTTCTGACCAGTGGGCTTCTGACAACTGTGTTGTGACCACTGTGTTTCTGACTACTGTGTTTCTGACCAGTGGGCTTCTGACAACTGTGTTGTGACCACTGTGTTTCTGACTACTGTGTTTCTGACCAGTGGGCTTCTGACAACTGTGTTGTGACCACTGTGTTTCTGACTACTGTGTTTCTGACCAGTGGGCTTCTGACAACTGTGTTGTGACCACTGTGTTTCTGACTACTGTGTTTCTGACCAGTGGGCTTCTGACAACTGTGTTGTGACCACTGTGTTTCTGACTACTGTGTTTCTGACCAGTGGGCTTCTGACAACTGTGTTGTGACCACTGTGTTTCTGACTACTGTGTTTCTGACCAGTGGGCTTCTGACAACTGTGTTGTGACCACTGTGTTTCTGACTACTGTGTTTCTGACCAGTGGGCTTCTGACAACTGTGTTGTGACCACTGTGTTTCTGACTACTGTGTTTCTGACCAGTGGGCTTCTGACAACTGTGTTGTGACCACTGTGTTTCTGACTACTGTGTTTCTGACCAGTGGGCTTCTGACAACTGTGTTGTGACCACTGTGTTTCTGACTACTGTGTTTCTGACCAGTGGGCTTCTGACAACTGTGTTGTGACCACTGTGTTTCTGACTACTGTGTTTCTGACCAGTGGGCTTCTGACAACTGTGTTGTGACCACTGTGTTTCTGACTACTGTGTTTCTGACCAGTGGGCTTCTGACAACTGTGTTGTGACCACTGTGTTTCTGACTACTGTGTTTCTGACCAGTGGGCTTCTGACAACTGTGTTGTGACCACTGTGTTTCTGACTACTGTGTTTCTGACCAGTGGGCTTCTGACAACTGTGTTGTGACCACTGTGTTTCTGACTACTGTGTTTCTGACCAGTGGGCTTCTGACAACTGTGTTGTGACCACTGTGTTTCTGACTACTGTGTTTCTGACCAGTGGGCTTCTGACAACTGTGTTGTGACCACTGTGTTTCTGACTACTGTGTTTCTGACCAGTGGGCTTCTGACAACTGTGTTGTGACCACTGTGTTTCTGACTACTGTGTTTCTGACCAGTGGGCTTCTGACAACTGTGTTGTGACCACTGTGTTTCTGACTACTGTGTTTCTGACCAGTGGGCTTCTGACAACTGTGTTGTGACCACTGTGTTTCTGACTACTGTGTTTCTGACCAGTGGGCTTCTGACAACTGTGTTGTGACCACTGTGTTTCTGACTACTGTGTTTCTGACCAGTGGGCTTCTGACAACTGTGTTGTGACCACTGTGTTTCTGTCCACTGTGTTTCTGACCACTCTGTTTCTGACCACTGCGTTTCTGACCACTGTGTTTCGGACCAGTGTGCTTCTGACCACTGTCCTTTAGACCACTCTATTTCTGACCACTGTGTTTATGACCAATGTGGTTCTAACTTCTGTGGTTCTGGCCACTGTGTTTCTGACCAGAGTGCTTCTGACCAGTGTATTTCTTACCAAAGTGTTTCTGACCACTGTTTTTCTGAACAGTGAGTTTGTGACCAGTGTGTTTCTGACGACCGTGTTTCTGACCACTGTCTTTCTGACCAGTCTGTTTCTGACTACTGTTTTTCTTACCAGTGTCTTCATGACGACTGTGTTTCTGGCCACTGTGTTTCTGATTAGTGTTTTTCTGACCACTGTGTTTTTTACCGCTGTGTTTCTGACCACTGTGTTTCTGCCCACTGTGTTTCTATCTTGCGTTTCTGACCATTGTGTTTCTGACCAGTGTGTTTCTGACCACTGTGTGTCCGACCAGTGTGTGTATGACCACCGTGCTTCTGACCACCGTGTTTCTGACCACTGTGTTTCTGACCAGTGTGTAACTGACCACTGTGTTTCTGACCAGTGTGTTTCTGACCAGTGTGTTTCTGGCCAGTGTGTTTCTGACCAGTGTGTTTC
>SZWC01015376.1:38276-49009 GCA_023375785.1 Penium margaritaceum | reverse complement strand
GTGCATTGAAGCCACATTGTGCCACTACAGATTGAAGGTATTTGTACTTGCTAGTAGATAACTAGTATTCACAAACCTTTACCTTCCACCCTGACCATTTGTGACTCGTGTTGTGAGTTTTCAAAGTTTACCACACTTAGTGACATTATTTGGTCATAGTCAGTGACATATGCCTACTTTGGTTGGTCATCGTGCATGGTCTCCACACTGTGCCACAACGTATTGAAGCCCCTTGTGCTTGCTATGTGATACTTGGTGGTCCCAAACCATTGTTTCCCCCTCTGACCATTTGTGTCTCGTATTATGAGTTGTCAATGTTGACACCACACAGCGGATTTCTTTGGTCAAAGGCAGTACATATGCCTACTTTGGTTGGTCATTGTGCATGGTAGCCACACCATGCTACTACTGACTGAAGGTCGTTGTACTTGGTATTTGAGAACCGATATTCCCACATCATTGTTTCCTCTCCTGACCGTTTGTGACTCGTGTTATGGTTGGTCAACGTTGACCACCCATATTGAAATTCTCTGGTCATGATCAGTGACATATTCCTAGTTTGATTGTTTGGTGTGCATATTGGCCACACCGTGCCACTACGTATTGAAGTTCTTTGTCCTTTCTAGTAAATACATAGGCTTCCCAAACCATTTTCTCTCCCTTTGACCATTTGTGACTCGTGTTATGTGTTTTCAATGTTGACCACACATAGTGGAATTATTCGGTCATAGTCAGTGACGTATGCATCCTTTGGTTGGTCACTGTGCACGCTAGCCATACCGTGCCACTACTTGTTTAAGGTCTTTGTACTTCCTAGTTTATAACTAGTGTTCCCAACCCATTTTTTCCCCTCTGACCATTTGTGACTTGTGTTATGCGTTTTCAACGTTGACCACATGAAGTAAAATTCTTTCATCATGGTCAGTGACATATGCATACTTTGGTTGGTCACTGTGCATTGAAGCCACATTCTGCCACTACAGATTGAAGGTATTTGTACTTGCTAGTAGATAACTAGTATTCACAAACCTTTACCTTCCACCCTGACCATTTGTGACTCGTGTTGTGAGTTTTCAAAGTTTACCACACTAAGTGACATTATTTGGTCATGGTCAGTGAAATATGTCTACTTTGGTTGGTCATCGTGCATGGTCTCCACACTGTGCCACGGCGTATTGTAGCCCCTTCTGCTTGCTATGTGATACTTGGTGTTCCCAAACCATTGTTTCCCCCTCTGACCATTTGTGACTCGTATTGTGAGTTGTCTACGATGACCACACACAGCGGATTTATTTGGTCAACGGCACTACATATGCCTACTTTGGTCGGTCATTGTGCATGGTAGCCACACCGTGCTACTACTGACTGAAGGTCGTTGTACTTGGTAGTTGAGAACCGATATTCCCATAGCATTGTTTCCTATCCTGACCGTTTGTGACTCGTGTCATGGTTGGTCAACGTTGACCACCCATATTGAAATTCCCTGGTCATGATCAGTGACATATGCCTAGTTGGGTTGTTTGGTGTGCATGTTAGCCACACCGTGCCACTACGTATTGAAGTTATTTGTCCTTTCTAGTAAATACATAGGCTTCCCAAACCATTTTCTCTCCCTCTGACCATTTGTGACTCGTGTTATGTGTTGTCAATATTGACCACTCATAGTGGAATTATTCGGTCATAGTCAGTGACGTATGCATCCTTTGGTTGGTCAGTTTGCACGCTAGCCATACCGTGCCACTGCTTGTTCAAGGTCTTTGTACTTCCTAGTTTATAACTAGTGTTCCCAACCCATTTTTTTCCCCTCTGACCATTTGTGACTCATGTTATGCGTTTTCAACGTTGACCACATGAAGTAAAATTCTTTCATCATGGTCAGTGACATATGCATACTTTGGTTGGTCACCGTGCATTGAAGCCACATTCTTCCACTACAGATTGAAGGTATTTGTACTTGCTAGTAGATAACTAGTATTCACAAACCTTTACCTTCCACCCTGACCATTTGTGACTCGTGTTGTGAGTTTTCAAAGTTTACCACTCTAAGTGACATTATTTGGTCATGGTCAGTGACGTATGTCTACTTTGGTTGGTCATCGTGCATGGTCTCCACACTGTGCCACGACGTATTGAAGCCCCTTGTGCTTGCTATGTGATACTTGGTGTTCCCAAACCATTGTTTCCCCCTCTGACCGTTTGTGACTCGTATTATGAGTTGTCAACGTTGACCACACACAGCGGATTTCTTTGGTCAAAGGCAGTACATGTGCCTACTTTGGTTGGTCATTGTGCATGGTAGCCACACCGTGCTACTACTGACTGAAGGTATTTGTACTTGGTAGTTGAGAACCGATATTCCATAGCATTGCTTCCTGTCCTGACCGTTTGTGACTCGTGTTATGGTTGGTCAACGTTGACCACCGATATTGAAATTCTCTGGTCATGATCAGTGACATATGCCTAGTTTGGTTGTTTGGTGTGCATATTAGCCACACTGTGCCACTATGTATTGGCGTTATTTTTCCTTTCTAGTCAACACATTAGCTTCCCAAACCATTTTCTCTCCCTCTGACCATTTGTGACTCGTGTTATGAGTTGTAAATGTTGACCACACAAAGTGGACTTGTTCGGTCATAGTCAGTGACGTATGCATCCTTTGGTTGGTCGCTGTGCACGCTAGCCATACCGTGCCACTTCTTGTTGAAGGTCTTTGTACTTCCTAGTTGATAACTAGTGTTCCCAACCCATTGTTTTCCCCTCTGACCATTTGTGACTCGTGTTATGCGTTTTCAACGTTGACCACAGGAAGTGAAATTCTTTCGTCATGGTCAGTGACATGTGCATACTTTGGTTGGTCACTGTGCATTGAAGCCACATTGTGCCACTACATATTGAATGTATTTGTACTTGCTAGTAGATAACTAGTATTCACAAACCATTACCTTCAACCCTGACCATTTGTGACTCGTGTTGTGAGTTGTCAAAGTTTACCACACTTAGTGACATTATTTGGTCATGGTCAGTGATATATGCCTACTTTGGTTGGTCATCGTGCATGGTCTCCACACTATGCCACAACGTATTGAAGCCCCTTGTGCTTGCTATGTGATACTTGGTGTTCCCAAACCATTGTTTCCCCCTCTGACCATTTGTGACTCGTATGATGAGTTGTCAACGTGGACCACACAGTGCGGATTTCTTTGGTCAAAGGCAGTACATATGCCTACTTTGGTCGGTCATTGTGCATGGTAGTCACACCGTGCTACTACTGACTGCAGGTCGTTGTACTTGGTAGTTGAGAATTGATATTCTCATAGCATTGTTTCCTCTCCTGACTGTTTGTGACTCGTGTTATGGTTGGTCAACGCTGACAACCCATATTAAAATTCTCTGGTCATGATCAGTGACATATGCCTAGTTTGGTTGTTTGGTGTGCATATTAGCCACACCGTGCCACTAAGTTATATGTCCTTTCTATTCACTACATTGGCTTCCCAAACCATTGTCTCTCCCTCTGACCATTTGTGACTCGTGTTATGAGTTGTCGATATTGACCACACATAGTGGACTTATTCGGTCGTAGTCAGTGACGTATGCATCGTTTGGTTGTTCACTGTGCACACTAGCCATACCGTGTCACTGCTTGTTCAAGGTCTTTGTACGTTCTAGTTGATAACTAGTGTTCCCAACCCATTGTTTTCCCCTCTGACCATTTGTGACTCGTGTTATGCATTTTCAACGTTGACCACATGAAGTGAAATTCTTTCGTCATGGTCAGTGACATATGCATACTTTGGTTGGTCACGGTGCATTGAAGCCACATTGTGCCACTACAGATTGAAGTTATTTGTACTTGCTAGTAGATAACTAGTATTCACAAACCATTACCTTCCACCCCGACCATTTGTGACTCGTGTTGTGAGTTGTCAAAGTATACCACACTTAGTGACGTTATTTGGTCATGGTCAGTGACATATGCCTACTTTGGTTGGTCATCGTGCATGGTCTCCACACTGTGCCACAACGTATTGAAGCCCCTTGTGCTTGCTATGTGATACTTGGTGTTACCAAACCATTGTTTCCCCCTCTGACCATTTGTGACTCGTATCATGAGTTGTCAACGTTGACCACACACAGCGGATTTCTCTGGTCAAAGGCAGTACATATGCCTACTTTGGTCGGTCATTGTGCATGGTAGCCACACCGTGCTACTACGGACTGAAGGCTGTTGTACTTGGTAGTTAAGAACCGATATTCCCATAGCATTGTTTCCTATCCTGACTGTTTGTGACTCGTGTTATGGTGGGTCAACGTTGACCACCCATATTGAAATTCTCTGGCCATGATCAGTGACATATGCCTAGTTTGGATGTTTGGTGTGCATATTAGCCACACCGTGCCACTATGTATTGAAGTTATTTGTCCTTTCTAGTCCATTCATAGGCTTCCCATACCGTTTTATATCCCTCTAACCATTTGTGACTCGTGTTATGAATTTTCAATGTTGACCACACATAGTGGACTTATTCGGTCGTAGTCAGTGACGTATGCATCCTCTGGTTGGTCACTGTGCACACTAGCCATACCGTGCCACTGCTTGTTCAAGGTCTTTGTACTTCCTAGTTGATAACTAGTGTTCCCAACCCATTGTTTTCCCCTCTGACCATTTGTGACTCGTGTTATGCATTTTCAACATTGACCACATGAAGTGAAATTCTTTCGTCATGGTCAGTGACATGTGCATACTTTGGTTGGTCACTGTGCATTGAAGCCACATTGTGCCACTACAGATTGAATGTATTTGTACTTGCTAGTAGATAACTAGTATTCACAAACCATTATCTTCCACCCTGACCATTTGTGACTCGTGTTGTGGATTGTCAATGTTCACCACACTTAGTGACATTATTTGGTCATGGTCAGTGACATATGCCTACTTTGGTTGGTCATTGTGCATGGTCTCCACCCTGTGCCACGACGTATTGAAGCCCCTTGTGCTTGCTATGTGATACTTGGTGTTCCCAACCCATTGTTTCCCCCTCTGACCATTTGTGACTCGTATTATGAGTTGTCTACGTTGACCACACACAGCGGATTTATTTGGTCAACAGTAGTACATATGCCTACTTTGGTCGGTCATTGTGCATGGTAGCCACACCGTGCTACTACTGACTGAAGGTCGTTGTACTTGGTAGTTGAGAACCGACATTCCCACAGCATTGTTTCCTGTCCTGACCGTTTGTGACTCGTGTCATGGTTGGTCAACGTTGACCACCCATATTGAAATTCCCTGGTCATGATCAGTGACATAAGCCTAGTTCGGTTGTTTGGTGTGCATGTTAGCCACACCGTGCCACTACGTATTGAAGTTATTTGTCCTTTCTAGTAAATACATAGGCTTTCCAAACCATTTTCTCTCCCTCTGACCATTTGTGACTCGTGTTATGTGTTGTCAATGTTGACCACACATAGTGGAATTATTCGGTCATAGTCAGTGACGTATGCATCCTTTGGTTGGTCACTGTGCAGGCTAGCCATACCGTGCCACTGCTTGTTGAAGGTCTTTGTACTTCCTAGTTGATAACTAGTGTTCCCAACCCATTTTTTTCCCCTCTGACCATTTGTGACTCGTGTTATGCGTTTTCAACGTTGACCACACACAGCGGATTTCTTTGGTCAAAGGCAGTACATGTGCCTACTTTGGTTGGTCACTGTGCATTGAAGCCACATTCTGCCACTACAGATTGAAGGTATTTGTACTTGCTAGTAGATAACTAGTATTCACAAACCATTACCTTCCACCCTGACCATTTGTGACTCGTATTGTGAGTTTTCAAAGTTTACCACACTAAGTGACATTATTTGGTCATGGTCAGTGACATATGTCTACTTTGGTTGGTCATCGTGCATGGTCTCCACACTGTGCCACAACGTATTGAAGCCCCTTGTGCTTGCTATGTGATACTTGGTGTTCCCAAACCATTGTTTCCCCCTCTGACCGTTTGTGACTCGTGTTATGGTTGGTCAACGTTGACCACCCATATTGAAATTCTCTGGTCATGATCAGTGACATATGCCTAGTTTGGTTGTTTGGTGTGCATATTAGCCACACTGTGCCACTATGTATTGGCGTTATTTTTCCTTTCTAGTCAATACATAGGCTTCCCAAACCATTTTCTCTCCCTCTGACCATTTGTGACTCGTGTTATGAGTTGTCAATGTTGACCACACAAAGTGGAATTGTTCGGTCATAGTCAGTGACGTATGCATCATTTGGTTGGTCGCTGTGCACGCTAGCCATACCGTGCCACTGCTTGTTGAAGATCTTTGTACTTCCTAGTTGATAACTAGTGTTCCCAACCCATTGTTTTCCCCTCTGACCATTTGTGACTCGTGTTATGCATTTTCAACGTTGACCACATGAAGTGAAATTCTTTCGTCATGGTCAGTGACATGTGCATACTTTGGTTGGTCACTGTGCATTGAAGCCACATTGTGCCACTACAGATTGAAGGTATTTGTACTTGCTAGTAGATAACTAGTACTCACAGACCATTACCTTCAACCCTGACCATTTGTGACTCGTGTTGTGAGTTGTCAAAGTTTACCACACTTAGTGGAATTATTTGGTCATGGTTAGTGATATATGCCTACTTTGGTTGGTCATCGTGCATGGTCTCCACACTATGCAACAACGTATTGAAGCCCCTTGTGCTTGCAATGTGATACTTGGTGTTCCCAAACCATTGTTTCCCCCTCTGACCATTTGTGACTCGTATGATTAGTTGTCAACGTGGACCACGCACAACGGATTTCTTTGGTCAAAGGCAGTACATATGCCTACTTTGGTCGGTCATTGTGCATGGTAGTCACACCGTGCTACTACTGACTGCAGGTCGTTGTACTTGGTAGTTGAGAATTGATATTCTCATAGCATTGTTTCCTCTCCTGACTGTTTGTGACTCGTGTTATGGTTGGTCAACGCTGACCAACCATATTGAAATTCTCTGGTCATGATCAGTGACATATGCCTAGTTTGGTTGTTTGGTGTGCATATTAGCCACACCGTGCCACTAAGTTATATGTCCTTTCTAGTCACAACATTGGCTTCCCAAACCATTGTCTCTCCCTCTGACCATTTGTGACTCGTGTTATGAGTTGTCGATATTGACCACACATAGTGGACTTATTCGGTCGTAGTCAGTGACGTATGCATCCTTTGGTTGGTCACTGTGCACGCTAGCCATACCGTGCCACTGCTTGTTCAAGGTCTTTGTACGTTCTAGTTTATAACTAGTGTTCCCAACCCATTGTTTTCCCCTCTGACCATTTGTGACTCGTGTTATGCGTTTTCAACGTTGACCACATGAAGTGAAATTCTTTCGTCATGGTCAGTGACATATGCATACTTTGGTTGGTCACGGTGCATTGAAGCCACATTGTGCCACTACAGATTGAAGGTATTTGTACTTGCTAGTAGATAACTAGTATTCACAAACCATTACCTTCCACCCTGACCATTTGTGACTCGTGTTGTGAGTTGTCAAAGTTTACCACACTTAGTGACATTATTTGGTCATGGTCAGTGACATATGCCTACTTTGGTTGGTCATCGTGCATGGTCTCCACACTGTGCCACAACGAATTGAAGCCCCTTGTGCTTGCTATGTGGTACTTGGTGTTCCCAAACCATTGTTTCCCCCTCTGACCATTTGTGACTCGTATTATGAGCTGTCAACGTTGACCACACACAGCGGATTTCTCTGGTCAAAGGCAGTACATATGCCTACTTTGGTCGGTCTTTGTGCATGGTAGCCACACCGTGCTACTACAGACTGAAAGCCGTTGTACTTGATAGTTAAGAACCGATATTCCCATAGCATTGTTTCCTATCCTGAATGTTGTGACTCGTGTTATGGTTGGTCAACGTTGACCACCCATATTGAAATTATCTGGTCATGATCAGTGACATATGCCTAGTTTGGATGTTTGGTGTGCATATTAGCCACACCGTGCCACTATGTATTGAAGTTATTTGTCCTTTCTAGTCCATTCATAGGCTTCCCATACCATTATCTATCCCTCTGACCATTTGTGACTCGTGTTATGAGTTTTCAATGTTGACCACACATAGTGGACTTATTCGGTCGTAGTCAAGGACGTATGCATCCATGGTTGGTCACTGTGCACACTAGCCATACCGTGCCACTGCTTGTTCAAGGTCTTTGTACTTCCTAGTTGATAACTAGTGTTCCCAACCCATTTTTTTCCCCTCACCATTTGTGACTCGTGTTATGCGTTTTCAACGTTGACCACATGAAGTGAAATTCTTTCGTCATGGTCAGTGACATATGCATACTTTGGTTGGTCACTGTGCATTGAAGCCACATTGTGCCACTACAGCTTGAAGGTATTTGTACTTGCTAGTAGATAACTAGTATTAAAAAACCATTACCTTCCACCTTGACCATTTGTGACTCGTGTTGTGGGTTGTCAAAGTTTACCACACTTAGTGACATTATTTGGTCATGGTCAGTGACATATGCCTACTTTGGTTGGTCATCGTGCATGGTCTCCACACTGTGCCTGAACGTATTGAAGCCCCTTGTGCTTGCTATGTGATACTTGGTGTTCCCAAACCATTGTTTCCCCCTCTGACAATTTGTGACTCGAATTATGAGTTGTCAACGTTGACCACACACAGCGGATTTCTTTGGTCAAAGGCAGTACATATGCCTTCTTTGGTCGGTCATTGTGCATGGTAGCCACACTGTGCTACTACTGACTGAAGGTCATTGTACTTGGTAGTTGAGAACCGATGTTCCCATAGCATTGTTTCGTGTCCTGACTGTTTGTGACTCGTATCATGGTTGGTCAACGTTGACCACCCATATTGAAATTCTGTGGTCATGACCAGTGACATATGCCTAGTTTGGTTGTTTGGTGTGCATATCAGCCACACCGTGCCACTACGTATTGAAGTTATTTGTCCTTTCTAGTCAATACATTGGCTTCCCAAACCATTTTCTCTCCCTCTGACCATTTTTGACTCGTGTTATGAGTTGTCAATGTTGACCACACATAGTGGACTTATTCGGTCGTAGTCAGTGACGTATGCATCCTTTGGTTGGTCACTGTGCACGCTAGCCATACCGTGCCACTGCTTGTTGAAGGTATTTGTACTTCCTCGTTGACAACTAGTGTTCCCAACCCATTGTTTCCCCCTCTGTCCATTTGTGACTCGTGTTATGCGTTTTCAACGTTGACCACATGAAGTGAAATTCTTTCGTCATGGTCAGTGACATATGCATACTTTGGTTGGTCACTGTGCATTGAAGCCACATTGTGCCACTACAGCTTGAAGGTATTTGTACTTGCTAGTAGATAACTAGTATTCACAAACCATTACCTTCCACCCTGACCATTTGTGACTCGTGTTGTGAGTTGTCAAAGTTTACCACACTTAGTGACATTATTTGGTCATGGTCAGTGACACATGCCTACTTTGGTTTGTCATTGTGCATGGTCTCCACACTGTGCCACAACGTATTGAAGCCCCTTGTGCTTGCTATGTGATACTTGGTGGTCCCTAAAAATTGTTTCCCCCTCTGACCATTTGTGACTCGTATTATGAGTTTTCAACGTTGACACCACACAGCGGATTTCTTTGGTGAAAGGCAGTACATATGCATACTTTGGTCGGTCATTGTGCATGGTAGCCACACCGTGCTACTACTGACTGAAGGTCGTTGTACTTGGTAGTTGAAAACCGATATTCCCATATAATTGTTTCCTCTCCTGACCGCTTGTGACTCGTGTTATGGTTGGTCAACGTTGACCACCCATATTGAAATTCTCTGGTCATGATCAGTGACATATTCCTAGTTTGATTGTTTGGTGTGCATATTGGCCACACCGTGCCGCTACGTATTGAAGTTCTTTGTCCTTTCTAGCAAATACATAGGCTTCCCAATCCATTGTTTTCCCCTCTGACCATTTGTGACTCGTGTTATGCGTTTTCAACGTTGACCACATGAAGTGAAATTTGTTCGTTATGGTTAGTGACATGCATACTTTGGTTGGTCATTGTGCATTGAAGCCACATTGTGCCACTACATATTGAAGGTATTTGCACTTGCTAGTAGATAACTAGTATTCACAAACCATTACCTTCCACCCTGACCATTTGTGACTCGTGTTGTGAGTTGTCAAAGTTTACCACACTTAGTGACATTATTTGGTCATGGTCAGTGACACATGCCTACTTTGGTTGGTCATCGTGCATGGTCTCCACATTGTGCCACAACGTATTGAAACCCCTTGTGCTTGCTATGTGATACTTGGTGGTCCCTAACCATTGTTTCCCCCTCTGACCATTTGTGACTCGTATTATGAGTTGTCAACGTTGACACCACACAGCGGATTTCTTTGGTCAAAGACAGTACATATGCATACTTTGGTCGGTCATTGTGCATGGTAGCCACACCGTGCTACTACTGACTGAAGGTCGTTGTACTTGGTAGTTGAAAAACGATATTCCCATAGAATTGTTTCCTCTCCTGACCGCTTGTGACTCGTGTTATGGTTGGTCAACGTTGACCACCCATGTTGAAATTCTCTGGTCATGATCAGTGACATATTCCTAGTTTGATTGTTTGGTGTGCATATTGGCCACACCGTGCCACTACGTATTGAAGTTCTTTGTCCTTTCTAGCCAATACATAGGCTTCCCA
>SZWC01015376.1:23876-34070 GCA_023375785.1 Penium margaritaceum | reverse complement strand
CCGATATTCCATAGCATTGCTTCCTGTCCTGACCGTTTGTGACTCGTGTTATGGTTGGTCAACGTTGACCACCCATATTGAAATTCTCTTGTCATGATCAGTGACATATGCCTAGTTTGGCTGTTTGGTGTGCATATTAGCCACACTGTGCCACTATGTATTGGCGTTATTTTTCCTTTCTAGTCAATACATAGGCTTCCCAAAACCATTTTCTCTCCCTCTGACCATTTGTGACTCGTGTTATGAGTTGTCAATGTTGACCACACATAGTGGACTTGTTCGGTCATAGTCAGTGACGTATGCATCCTTTGGTTGGTCGCTGTGCACGCTAGCCATACCGTGCCACTGCTTGTTGAAGGTCTTTGTACTTCCTAGTTGATAACTAGTGTTCCCAACCCATTGTTTTCCCCTCTGACCATTTGTGACTCGTGTTATGCGTTTTCAACGTTGACTACATGAAGTGAAATTCTTTCGTCATGGTCAGTGACATGTGCATACTTTGGTTGGTCACTGTGCATTGAAGCCACATTATGCCACTACAGATTGAATGTATTTGTACTTGCTAGCAGATAACTAGTATTCACAAACCATTATCTTCCACCCTGACCATTTGTGACTCGTGTTGTGAGTTGTCAAAGTTTACCACACTTAGTGACATTATTTGGTCATGGTCAGTGATACATGCCTACTTTGGTTGGTCATCGTGCATGGTCTCCACACTGTGCCACAACATATTGAAGCCCCTTGTGCTTTCTATGTGATACTTGGTGTTCCCAAACCATTGTTTCCCCCTCTGACCATTTGTGACTCGTATTATGAGTTGTCAACGTTGACCACACACAGTGGATTTCTCTGGTCAAAGGCAGTACATATGCCTACTTTGGTCGGTCATTGTGCATGGTAGCCACACCGTGCTACTACTGACTGAAGGTCGTTGTACTTGGTAGTTGAGAANTGACCACCCATATTGAAATTCTCTGGTCATGATCAGTGACATATGCCTAGTTTGGTTGTTTGGTGTGCATATTAGCCACACCGTGCCACTAAGTTATATGTCCTTTCTAGTCACTACATTGGCTTCCCAAACCATTGTCTCTCCCTCTGACCAGTTGTGACTCGTGTTATGAGTTGTTGATATTGACCACACATAGTGGACTTATTCGGTCGTAGTCAGTGACGTATGCATCCTTTGGTTGGTCACTGTGCACGCTAGCCATACCGTGCCACTGCTTGTTCAAGGTCTTTGTACGTTCTAGTTGATAACTAGTGTTCCCAACCCATTGTTTTCCCCTCTGACCATTTGTGACTCGTGTTATGCGTTTTCAACGTTGACCACATGAAGTGAAATTCTTTCGTCATGGTCAGTGACATATGCATACTTTGGTTGGTCACGGTGCATTGAAGCCACATTGTGCCACTACAGATTGAAGGTATTTGTACTTGCTAGTAGATAACTAGTATTCACAAACCATTACCTTCCACCCTGACCATTTGTGACTCGTGTTGTGAGTTGTCAAAGTTTACCACACTTAGTGACATTATTTGGTCATGGTCAGTGACATATGCCTACTTTGGTTGGTCATCGTGCATGGTCTCCACACTGTGCCACAACGTATTGAAGCCCCTTGCGCTTGCTATGTGATACTTGGTGTTCCCAAACCATTGTTTCCCCCTCTGACCATTTGTGACTCGTATTATGAGTTGTCAACGTTGACCACACACAGCGGCTTTCTTTGGTCAAAGGCAGTACATATGCCTACTTTGGTCGGTCATTGTGCATGGTAGTCACACCGTGCTACTACTGACTGAAGGTCGTTGTACTTGGTAGTTGAGAATTGATATTCTCATCGCATTGTTTCCTCTCCTGACTGTTTGTGACTCGTGTTATGGTTGGTCAACGCTGACCACCCATATTGAAATTCTCTGGTCATGATCAGTGACATATGCCTAGTTTGGTTGTTTGGTGTGCATATCAGCCACACCGTGCCACTACGTATTGAAGTTATTTGTCCTTTCTAGTCAATACATTGGCTTCCCAAACCATTTTCTCTCCCTCTGACCATTTGTGACTCGTGTTATGAGTTGTCAATGTTGACCACACATAGTGGACTTATTCGGTCGTAGTCAGTGATGTATGCATCCTTTGGTTGGTCACTGTGCACGCTAGCCATACCGTGCCACTGCTTGTTGAAGGTCTTTGTACTTCCTTGTTGATAACTAGTGTTCCCAACCCATTGTTTCCCCCTCTGTCCATTTGTGACTCGTGTTATGCGTTTTTTAACGTTGACCACATGAAGTGAAATTCTTTCGTCATGGTCAGTGACATATGCATACTTTGGTTGGTCACTGTGCATTGAAGCCACATTGTGCCACTACANATTGAAGGTATTTGTACTTGCTAGTAGATAACTAGTATTCACAAACCATTACCTTCCACCCTGACCATTTGTGACTCGTGTTGTGAGTTGTCAAAGTTTACCACACTTAGTGACATTATTTGGTCATGGTCAGTGACATATGCCTACTTTGGTTGGTCATCGTGCATGGTCTCCACACTGTGCCACAACGTATTGAAGCCCCTTGCGCTTGCTATGTGATACTTGGTGTTCCCAAACCATTGTTTCCCCCTCTGACCATTTGTGACTCGTATTATGAGTTGTCAACGTTGACCACACACAGCGGCTTTCTTTGGTCAAAGGCAGTACATATGCCTACTTTGGTCGGACATTGTGCATGGTAGCCACACCGTGCTACTACAGACTGAAGTCCGCTGTACTTGGTAGTTAAGAACCGATATTCCCATAGCATTGTTTCCTATCCTGACTGTTTGTGACTCGTGTTATGGTTGGTCAACGTTGACCACCCATATTGAAATTCCCTGGTCATGATCAGTGACATATGCCTAGTTTGGATGTTTGGTGTGCATATTAGCCACACCGTGCCACTATGTATTGAAGTTATTTGTCCTTTCTAGTCCATTCATAGGCTTCCCATACCATTTTCTATCCCTCTGACCATTTGTGACTCGTGTTATGAGTTTTCAATGTTGACCACACATAGTGGACTTATTCGGTCGTAGTCAGTGACGTATGCATCCTTTGGTTGGTCACTGTGCACACTAGCCATACCGTGCCACTGCTTGTTCAAGGTCTTTGTACTTCCTAGTTGATAACTAGTGTTCCCAACCCATTTTTTTCCCCTCTCACCATGTGTGACTCGTGTTATGCGTTTTCAACGTTGACCACATGAAGTGAAATTTGTTCGTCATGGTTAGCGACATATGCATACTTTGGTTGGTCACTGTGCATTGAAGCCACATTGTGCCACTACAGCTTGAAGGTATTTGTACTTGCTAGTAGATAACTAGTATTCACAAACCATTACCTTCCACCCTGACCATTTGTGACTCGTGTTGTGAGTTGTCAAAGTTTACCACACTTAGTGATATTATTTGGTCATGGTCAGTGACATATGCCTGATTTGGTTGGTCATCGTGCATGGTCTCCACACCGTGCCACAACGTATTGTAGCCCCTTGTGCTTGCTATGTGATACCTGGTGTTCCCAACCCACTGTTTCCCCCTCGGACAATTTGTGACCCATAGTATGGGTTGTCAACGTTGACTACACATAGTAAAGTTATTTGGTCATGGTAAGTGGCACATGCCTAATCTGGTTGGTCATTGTACATGGTAGCCACACCGTTCCACTACTTGTTGAAAGTATTTGCACTTGCTAGTCAATAAATAGCAAAAGGTTTCTCCCTTTGACACCAGGTCGGTTTTTGTTTATTTGTTACGCGTAGGTGCCTTCACTGGAATACTCCCTCCCACCCCCCTAGAGGGATGTTCCGTGGACGACCTGGAGGACAGATTTGCGACCGCATTATGACCCCGCCCCTACCCCCCCACGGCTTAGGCTCGAAGGTAGAGTTGAGGTATCACAACACGGCCGCCCCCCCCCCCCAAGGTCGCGAGCCTACTCTATATTGCGCGTACGAGGATTCAAACCCAGGACCTATCGCTCCAGAATCTAACTCTATGAGCACTAAGCCAACTCACATGGTGCTCATGTGATGTCCAAACGACATTATAAGGGTTCCTATGGGGAAGGGGCATAAAATAAGGGGGTGTAATATTATAGGGTAGTTTTCAAAGGTATGAATGATAACAAATTCAGTTTATTCATAAACAATTGACGCAGACTAAGATTTGAATTTTGCAACTTTGAGCTTGAATAACCTATCAACGATTGCTGCGATTGACCAGCCGTGAGAAGGAGAGTTGACAAGACACAGTGAAACTCTTTTTATGATATTCAATGACCACACACAGTGGATTTCTCTGGTCAAAGGCAGTACGTATGCCTACTTTGGTCGGTCATTGTGCATGGTAGGCACACCGTGCTACTACTGACTGAAGGTCATTGTTCTTGGTAGTTGAGAACCGATATTCTCATAGCATTGTTTCCTCTCCTTACCGTTTGTGACTCGTGTTATGGTTGGTCAACGTTGACCACCCATATTGAAATTTTGTGGTCATGATCAGTGACATATGCCTAGTTCGATTGTTTGGTGTGCATATTAGCCACACCGTGTCACTATGTATTGAAGTTCTTTGTCCTTCCTAGTCAATACATATGCTTCCCAAACCATCGTCTCTCCCTCTGACCATTTGGGACTGGCGTTATGAAGTGCCAATGTTGACCACACACAGTGGACTTATTCGGTTGTAGTCAGTGATGTATGCATCCTTTGGTTGATCACTGTGCACGCTAGCCATACCGTGCCACTGCTTGTTGAAGGTCTTTGTACGTGCTAGTTGATAACTAGTGTTCCCAATCCATTGTTTTCCCCTCTGACCATTTGTGACTGGTGTTGTGCATTTTCAACGTTGACCACATGAAGTGAAATTCTTTCGTCATGGTCAGTGATATATGCATACTTTGGTTGGTCACTGTGCATTGAAGCCACATTGTGCCACTACAGACTGAAGGTATTTGTACTTGCTAGTAGATAACTAGTATTCACAACCCATTACCTTCCACCCTGACCATTTGTGACTCGTATTGTGAGTTGTCACAGTTTACCACACTTAGTGACGTTATTTGGTCATGGTCAGTGACATATGCCTATTTTGGTTGGTCATCGTGCATGGTCTCCACACTGTGCCAAAACGTATTGAATCCCCTTGTGCTTGCTATGTGATACTTGGTGTTCCCAAACCATTGTTTCCCCCTCTGACCGTTTGTGACTCGTATTATCAGTTTTCAACGTTGACCACACACAGCGGATTTCTTTGGTCAAAGGCAGTACATGTGCCAACTTTGGTTGGTCATTGTGCATGGTAGCCACACCGTGCTACTACTGACTGAAGGTATTTGTACTTGGTAGTTGAGAACCGATATTCCATAGCATTGCTTCCTGTCCTGACCGTTTGTGACTCGTGTTATGGTTGGTCAACGTTGACCACCCATATTGAAATTCTCTTGTCATGATGAGTGACATATGCCTAGTTTGGTTGTTTGGTGTGCATATTAGCCACACTGTGCCACTATGTATTGGCATTATTTTTCCTTTCTAGTCAATACATAGGCTTCCCAAACCATTTTCTCTCCCTCTGACCATTTGTGACTCGTGTTATGAGTTGTCAATGTTGACCACACATGGTGGACTTGTTCGGTCATAGTCAGTTACGTATGCATCCTTTGGTTGGTCGCTGTGCACGCTAGCCATACCGTGCCACTGCTTGTTGAAAGTCTTTGTACTTCCTAGTTGATAACTAGTGTTCCCAACCCATTGTTTTCCCCTCTAACCATTTGTGACTCGTGTTATGCGTTTTCAACGTTGACCACATGAAGTGAAATTCTTTCGTCATGGTCAGTGACATGTGCATGCTTTGGTTGGTCACTGTGCATTGAAGCCACATTGTGCCACTACAGATTGAATGTATTTGTACTTGCTAGCAGATAACTAGTATTCACAAACCATTATCTTCCACCCTGACCATTTGTGACTCGTGTTGTGGGTTGTCAACGTTTACCACACTTAGTGACATTATTTGGTCATGGTCAGTGACATATGCCTACTTTGGTTGGTCATCGTGCATGGTCTCCACCCTGTGCAACGACGTATTGAAGCCCCTTGTGCTTGCTATGTGATACTTGGTGTTCCCAAACCATTGTTTCCCCCTCTGACCATTTGTGACTTGTATTATGAGTTGTCTACGTTGACCACACACAGCGGATTTATTTGGTCAACGGCAGTACATATGCCTACTTTGGTCGGTCATTGTGCATGGTAGCCACACCGTGCTACTACTGACTGAAGGTCGTTGTACTTGGTAGTTGAGAACCGATATTCCCATAGCATTGTTTCGTGTCTTGACCGTTTGTGACTCGTGTCATGGTTGGTCAACGTTGACCACCCATATTGAAATTCACTGGTCATGATCATTGACATATGCCTAGTTGGGTTGTTTGGTGTGCATGTTAGCCACACCGTGCCACTACGTATTGAAGTTATTTGTCCTTTCTAGTAAATACATATGCTTCCCAAACCATTTTCTCTCCCTCCGACCATTTGTGACTCGTGTTATGTGTTGTCAATGTTGACCACACATAGTGGAATTATTCGGTCATAGTCAGTGACGTATGCATCCTTTGGTTGGTCACTGTGCACGCTAGCCATACCGTGCCACTGCTTGTTGAAGGTCTTTGTACTTCCTAGTTGATAACTAGTGTTCCCAACCCATTTTATGCCCCTCTGACCATTTGTGACTCGTGTTATGCGTTTTCAACGTTGACCACATGAAGTAAAATTCTTTCTTCATGGTCAGTGACATTTGCATACTTTGGTTGGTCACTGTGCATTGAAGCCACATTCTGCCACTACAGATTGAAGGTATTTGTACTTGCTAGTAGATAAATAGTATTCACAAACCATTACCTTCCACCCTGACCATTTGCGACTCGTGTTGTGAGTTGTCAAAGTTTACCACACTTAGTGACATTATTTGGTCATGGTCAGTGACACATGCCTACTTTGGTTGGTCATCGTGCATGGTCTCCACACTGTGCCACAACGTATTGAAGCCCCTTGTGCTTGCTATGTGATACTTGGTGGTCCCAAACCATTGTTTCCCCCTCTTACCATTTGTGACTCGTATTATGAGTTGTCAACGTTGACACCACACAGCGGATTTCTTTTGTCAAAGGCAGTACATATGCCTACTTTGGTCGGTCATTGTGCATGGTAGACACACCGTGCTACTACTGACTGAAGGTCGTTGTACTTGGTAGTTGAAAACCGATATTCTAATAGAATTGTTTCCTCTCCTGACCGTTTGTGACTCGTGTTATGGTTGGTCAACGTTGACCACCCATATTGAAATTCTCTGGTCATGATCAGTGACATATTCCTAGTTTGATTGTTTGGTGTGCATATTGGCCACACCGTGCCACTATGTATTGGCGTTATTTTTCCTTTCTAGTCAATACATAGGCTTCCCAAACCATTTTCTCTCCCTCTGACCATTTGTGACTCGTGTTATGAGTTGTTAATGTTGACCACACAAAGTGGACTTGTTCGGTCATAGTCAGTGACGTATGCATCCTTTGGTTGGTCGCTGTGCACGCTAGCCATACCGTGCAACTACTTGTTGAAGGTCTTTGTACTTCCTAGTTGATAACTAGTGTTCCCAACCCATTGTTTTCCCCTCTGACCATTTGTGACTCGTGTTATGCGTTTTCAACGTTGACCACATGAAGTGAAATTCTTTCGTCATGGTCAGTGTCATGTGCATACTTTGGTTGGTCACTGTGCATTGAAGCCACATTGTGCCACTACAGATTGAAGGTATTTGTACTTGCTAGTAGATAACTAGTATTCACAAACCATTACCTTCAACCCTGACCATTTGTGACTCGTGTTGTGAGTTGTCAAAGTTTACCACACTTAGTGACATTATTTGGTCATGGTCAGTGATGTATGCCTACTTTGCTTGGTCATCGTACATGGTCTCCACACTGTGCCACAACGTATTGAAGCCCCTTATGCTTGCTATGTGATACTTGGTGTTCCCAGACCATTGTTTCCCCCTCTGACCATTTATGACTCGTATTATGAGTTGTCAACATTGACCACACACAGCGGATTTCTTTGGTCAAAGGCAGTACATATGCCTACTTTGGTCGGTCATTGTGCATGGTAGTCACACCGTGCTACTACAGACTGAAGGCCGTTGTACTTGGTAGTTAAGAACCGATATTCCCATAGCATTGTTTCCTATCCTGACTGTTTGTGACTCGTGTTATGGTTGGTCAACGTTCACCACCCATATTGAAATTCTCTGGTCATGATCAGTGACATATGCCTAGTTTGGATGTTTGGTGTGCATATTAGCCACACCGTGCCACTACGTATTGAAGTTATTTGTCCTTTCTAGTCCATTCATAGGCTTTTCATACCATTTTCTATCCCTCTGACCATTTGTGACTCGTGTTATGAGTTTTCAATGTTGACCACACATAGTGGACTTATTCAGTCGTAGTCAGTGACGTATGCATCATTTGGTTGGTCACTGTGCACGCTAGCCATACCGTGCCACTGCTTGTTCAAGGTCTTTGTACTTCCTAGTTGATAACTAGTGTTCCCAACCCATTTTTTCCCCTCTCACCATTTGCGACTCGTGTTATGCGTTTTCAACGTTGACCACATGAAGTGAAATACTTTCGTCATGGTCAGAGACATATGCATACTTTGGTTGGTCACTGTGCATTGAAGCCACATTGTACCACTACAGCTTGAAGGTATTTGTACTTGCTAGTAGATAACTAGTATTCAAAAACCATTACCTTCCACCCTGACCATTTGCGACTCGTGTTGTGGGTTGTCAAAGTTTACCACACTTAGTGACATTACTTGGTCATGGTCAGTGACATATGCCTACTTTGGTTGGTCATCGTGCATGGTCTCCACACTGTGCCAGAACGTATTGAAGCCCCTTGTGCTTACTATGTGATACTTGGTGTTCCCAAACCATTGTTTCCCCCTCTGACAATTTGTGACTCGAATTATGAGTTGTCAACGTTGACCACACACAGCAGATTTCTTTGGTCAAAGGCAGTACATATGCCTAATTTGGTCGGTCATTGTGCATGGTAGCCACACCGTGCTACTACTGACTGAAGGTCATTGTACTTGGTAGTTGAGAACCGATATTCCCATATCATTGTTTCTTGTCTTGACTGTTTTTGACTCGTATCATGGTTGGTCAACGTTGACCACCCATATTGAAATTCTGTGGTCATGACCAGTGACATATGCCTAGTTTGGTTGTTTGGTGTGCATATTAGCCACATCGTGCCACTACGTATTGAAGTTATTTCTCCTTTCTAGTCAATACATTGGCTTCCCAAACCATTTTCTCTCCCTCTGACCATTTGTGACTCGTGTTATGAGTTGTCAATGTTGACCACACATAGTGGACTTATTCGGTCGTAGTCAGTGACGTATGCATCCTTTGGTTGGTCATTGTGCACGCTAGCCATACCGTGCCACTGCTTGTTGAAGGTCTTTGTACTTCCTCATTGATAACTAGTGTTCCCAACCCATTGTTTCCCCCCCTCTGTCCAGTTGTGACTCGTGTTATGCGTTTTCAACGTTGACCACATGAAGTGAAGTTCTTTCGTCGTGGTCAGTGACATATGCATGCTTTGGTTGGTCACTGTGCATCGAAGCCACATTGTGCCACTACAGATTGAAGGTATTTGTACTTGCTAGTAGATAACTAGTATTCACAAACCATTACCTTCCACCCTGACCATTTGTGACTCGTGTTGTTAGTTGTCAAAGTTTACCACACTTAGTGACATTATTTGGTCATGGTCAGTGACATATGCCTACTTTGGTTGGTCATCGTGCAAGGTCTCCACACTGTGCCACAATTTATTGAAGCCCCTTGTGCTTGCTATGTGATACTTGGTGGTCCCAAACCATTGTTTCCCCCTCTGACCATTTGTGACTCGTATTATGAGTTGTCAACGTTGACACCACACAGCGGATTTCTTTGGTCGAAGGCAGTACATATGCCTACTTTGGTTGGTCATTGTGCATGGTAGCCACACCGTGCTACTATTGACTGAAGGTCGTTGTACTTGGTAGTTGAGAACCGATATTCCCATAGCATTGTTTCCT
>SZWC01015375.1:55733-69995 GCA_023375785.1 Penium margaritaceum | reverse complement strand
GCACCACTCTGCAACCAGTTCGCACCACTCCACAACCAGTTCGCACCACCCCGCAACCAGTTCACACCACTACGCAACCAGTTCGCACCGCTCCGCAACCAGTTCGAACCACTCCGCAACCATTTCGCACCACTCCACAACCAGTTCGCACCACTCCGCAACCAGTTTGCACCGCTGCGCAACCAGTTCGCACCACTCCGCATCCAGTTCGCAGCACTCCGCAACTAGTTCGCACCACTCTACAACCAATTCGCACCACTCCGCAACAAGTTCACACCACTCCTCAACCAGTTGGCACCACTTAGCAACCAGTTCGCACAACTCCGCAACCAGTTCGCACCACTCCGCAACCAGTTCGCACCACTCCGCAACCAGTTTGCACCACTCCGCAACCAGTCACCACCACACCGCAACCAGTTTGCACCACACCCCAACGAGTTCGCACCACTCCGCAACCAGGTTGCACCACTCCGCAACCACTTCGCACCACTCTGCAACCAGTTCGCACCACACCACAACCAGCTCGCACCACACCGCAATCAGTTTGCACCACTCTGCAACCAGGTCCCACCACTCCGCAACCAGTTCGCACCACTCCAAAACCAGTTCGCACCACTCTGCAACCGGTTCCCCCACTTCCGCAACCAGTTCGCACCACTCCGCAACCAGTTCGCACCACTCCACAACCAGTTCGCACCACTCGGCAACCAGTTCGCACCACTCCACAACCAGTTCGCACCACTCGGCAACCAGTTTGCACCACTCCGGAACCAGTGCGCACCACTCCGCAACCAGTTTGCACCACACTGCAATCCGTTTGCACCACTCCGCAACAAGTTTGCAGCACTCCACAACCAGTTTGCTCCACTCCACAACCAGTTCGCACCACTCGGCAACCAGTTTGCACCACTCCGGAACCAGTGCGCACCACTCCGCAACCAGTTTGCACCACACTGCAATCCGTTTGCACCACTCCGCAACAAGTTTGCAGCACTCCACAACCAGTTTGCTCCACTCCACAACCAGTTCGCACCACTCGGCAACCAGTTTGCACCACTCCGGAACCAGTGCGCACCACTCCGCAACCAGTTTGCACCACACTGCAATCCGTTTGCACCACTCCGCAACAAGTTTGCAGCACTCCACAACCAGTTTGCTCCACTCCACAACCAGTTCGCACCACTCGGCAACCAGTTTGCACCACTCCGGAACCAGTGCGCACCACTCCGCAACCAGTTTGCACCACACTGCAATCCGTTTGCACCACTCCGCAACAAGTTTGCAGCACTCCACAACCAGTTTGCTCCACTCCACAACCAGTTCGCACCACTCGGCAACCAGTTTGCACCACTCCGGAACCAGTGCGCACCACTCCGCAACCAGTTTGCACCACACTGCAATCCGTTTGCACCACTCCGCAACAAGTTTGCAGCACTCCACAACCAGTTTGCTCCACTCCACAACCAGTTCGCACCACTCGGCAACCAGTTTGCACCACTCCGGAACCAGTGCGCACCACTCCGCAACCAGTTTGCACCACACTGCAATCCGTTTGCACCACTCCGCAACAAGTTTGCAGCACTCCACAACCAGTTTGCTCCACTCCACAACCAGTTCGCACCACTCGGCAACCAGTTTGCACCACTCCGGAACCAGTGCGCACCACTCCGCAACCAGTTTGCACCACACTGCAATCCGTTTGCACCACTCCGCAACAAGTTTGCAGCACTCCACAACCAGTTTGCTCCACTCCACAACCAGTTCGCACCACTCGGCAACCAGTTTGCACCACTCCGGAACCAGTGCGCACCACTCCGCAACCAGTTTGCACCACACTGCAATCCGTTTGCACCACTCCGCAACAAGTTTGCAGCACTCCACAACCAGTTTGCTCCACTCCACAACCAGTTCGCACCACTCGGCAACCAGTTTGCACCACTCCGGAACCAGTGCGCACCACTCCGCAACCAGTTTGCACCACACTGCAATCCGTTTGCACCACTCCGCAACAAGTTTGCAGCACTCCACAACCAGTTTGCTCCACTCCACAACCAGTTCGCACCACTCGGCAACCAGTTTGCACCACTCCGGAACCAGTGCGCACCACTCCGCAACCAGTTTGCACCACACTGCAATCCGTTTGCACCACTCCGCAACAAGTTTGCAGCACTCCACAACCAGTTTGCTCCACTCCACAACCAGTTCGCACCACTCGGCAACCAGTTTGCACCACTCCGGAACCAGTGCGCACCACTCCGCAACCAGTTTGCACCACACTGCAATCCGTTTGCACCACTCCGCAACAAGTTTGCAGCACTCCACAACCAGTTTGCTCCACTCCACAACCAGTTCGCACCACTCGGCAACCAGTTTGCACCACTCCGGAACCAGTGCGCACCACTCCGCAACCAGTTTGCACCACACTGCAATCCGTTTGCACCACTCCGCAACAAGTTTGCAGCACTCCACAACCAGTTTGCTCCACTCCACAACCAGTTCGCACCACTCGGCAACCAGTTTGCACCACTCCGGAACCAGTGCGCACCACTCCGCAACCAGTTTGCACCACACTGCAATCCGTTTGCACCACTCCGCAACAAGTTTGCAGCACTCCACAACCAGTTTGCTCCACTCCACAACCAGTTCGCACCACTCGGCAACCAGTTTGCACCACTCCGGAACCAGTGCGCACCACTCCGCAACCAGTTTGCACCACACTGCAATCCGTTTGCACCACTCCGCAACAAGTTTGCAGCACTCCACAACCAGTTTGCTCCACTCCACAACCAGTTCGCACCACTCGGCAACCAGTTTGCACCACTCCGGAACCAGTGCGCACCACTCCGCAACCAGTTTGCACCACACTGCAATCCGTTTGCACCACTCCGCAACAAGTTTGCAGCACTCCACAACCAGTTTGCTCCACTCCACAACCAGTTCGCACCACTCGGCAACCAGTTTGCACCACTCCGGAACCAGTGCGCACCACTCCGCAACCAGTTTGCACCACACTGCAATCCGTTTGCACCACTCCGCAACAAGTTTGCAGCACTCCACAACCAGTTTGCTCCACTCCACAACCAGTTCGCACCACTCGGCAACCAGTTTGCACCACTCCGGAACCAGTGCGCACCACTCCGCAACCAGTTTGCACCACTCCGCAACCAGTTCGCACCACATCGCAACCAGTTCACACCACACCGCAACCAGTTTGCACCACTCTGCAACCAGGTCGCACCACTCCGCAACCAGTCCGCACCACTCCACAAGCAGTTCGTACCACTCTGCAACCGGTTCGCACACTTCCGCAACCAGTTCGCACCAGTCGGCATCCATTTCGCACCACTCCGCAACCAGTTCGCACCACTCCGCAACCAGTTTGCACCACTCCCCAACCAGTCAGCACCACACCGCAACCAGTTTGCACCACACCCCAACGAGTTTGCACCACTCCGCAACCAGGTTGCACATCTCCGCAACCACTTCGCACCACTCCGCAACCAGTTCGCACCACACCGCAACAAGCTCGCACCACACCGCAGTCAGTTTGCACCACTCTGCAACCAGGTCCCACCACTCCGCAACCAGCTCGCACCACACCGCAGTCAGTTTGCACCACTCTGCAACCAGGTCCCACCACTCCGCAACCAGTTCGCACCACTCCAAAACCAGTTCGCACCACTCTGCAACCGGTTCGCCCACTTCCGCAACCAGATCGCACCACTCCGCATCCATTTCGCACCACTCCGCAACCAGCTGGCACCACTCCGCAACCAGTTTGCAAAACTCTGCAACCAGTTTGCACCACACCGCAATCTGTTTGCACCACTCCGCAGCCAGTTCGCACCACTCTGCAACCAGTTTGTACCACTCCGCAACCAGTTCGTACCACTCCGCAACCAGTTCGCACCACTCCGCAACCAGTTCGCACCACTCCGCAACCAGTTCGCACCACTCCGCAACCAGTTCGCACCACTCCGCAACCAGTTCGCACCACACCGCAACCAATTTGCACCACACCGCAACCAGTCTGCACCACCCCGCAACAAGTTCACACCACTTGGCAACCAGCTCGCACCACACCGCAACCAGTTCGCACCGCTGCGCAACCAGTTCGCACCGCTGCGCAACCAGTTCGCACCGCTGCGCAACCAGTTCGCACCGCTGCGCAACCAGTTCGCACCGCTGCGCAACCAGTTCGCACCGCTGCGCAACCAGTTCGCACCGCTGCGCAACCAGTTCGCACCGCTGCGCAACCAGTTCGCACCGCTGCGCAACCAGTTCGCACCGCTGCGCAACCAGTTCGCACCGCTGCGCAACCAGTTCGCACCGCTGCGCAACCAGTTCGCACCGCTGCGCAACCAGTTCGCACCGCTGCGCAACCAGTTCGCACCGCTGCGCAACCAGTTCGCACCGCTGCGCAACCAGTTCGCACCGCTGCGCAACCAGTTCGCACCGCTGCGCAACCAGTTCGCACCGCTGCGCAACCAGTTCGCACCGCTGCGCAACCAGTTCGCACCGCTGCGCAACCAGTTCGCACCGCTGCGCAACCAGTTCGCACCGCTGCGCAACCAGTTCGCACCGCTGCGCAACCAGTTCGCACCGCTGCGCAACCAGTTCGCACCGCTGCGCAACCAGTTCGCACCGCTGCGCAACCAGTTCGCACCGCTGCGCAACCAGTTCGCACCGCTGCGCAACCAGTTCGCACCGCTGCGCAACCAGTTCGCACCGCTGCGCAACCAGTTCGCACCGCTGCGCAACCAGTTCGCACCGCTGCGCAACCAGTTCGCACCGCTGCGCAACCAGTTCGCACCGCTGCGCAACCAGTTCGCACCGCTGCGCAACCAGTTCGCACCGCTGCGCAACCAGTTCGCACCGCTGCGCAACCAGTTCGCACCGCTGCGCAACCAGTTCGCACCGCTGCGCAACCAGTTCGCACCGCTGCGCAACCAGTTCGCACCGCTGCGCAACCAGTTCGCACCGCTGCGCAACCAGTTCGCACCGCTGCGCAACCAGTTCGCACCGCTGCGCAACCAGTTCGCACCGCTGCGCAACCAGTTCGCACCGCTGCGCAACCAGTTCGCACCGCTGCGCAACCAGTTCGCACCGCTGCGCAACCAGTTCGCACCGCTGCGCAACCAGTTCGCACCGCTGCGCAACCAGTTCGCACCGCTGCGCAACCAGTTCGCACCGCTGCGCAACCAGTTCGCACCGCTGCGCAACCAGTTCGCACCGCTGCGCAACCAGTTCGCACCGCTGCGCAACCAGTTCGCACCGCTGCGCAACCAGTTCGCACCGCTGCGCAACCAGTTCGCACCGCTGCGCAACCAGTTCGCACCGCTGCGCAACCAGTTCGCACCGCTGCGCAACCAGTTCGCACCGCTGCGCAACCAGTTCGCACCGCTGCGCAACCAGTTCGCACCGCTGCGCAACCAGTTCGCACCGCTGCGCAACCAGTTCGCACCGCTGCGCAACCAGTTCGCACCGCTGCGCAACCAGTTCGCACCGCTGCGCAACCAGTTCGCACCGCTGCGCAACCAGTTCGCACCGCTGCGCAACCAGTTCGCACCGCTGCGCAACCAGTTCGCACCGCTGCGCAACCAGTTCGCACCGCTGCGCAACCAGTTCGCACCGCTGCGCAACCAGTTCGCACCGCTGCGCAACCAGTTCGCACCGCTGCGCAACCAGTTCGCACCGCTGCGCAACCAGTTCGCACCGCTGCGCAACCAGTTCGCACCGCTGCGCAACCAGTTCGCACCGCTGCGCAACCAGTTCGCACCGCTGCGCAACCAGTTCGCACCGCTGCGCAACCAGTTCGCACCGCTGCGCAACCAGTTCGCACCGCTGCGCAACCAGTTCGCACCGCTGCGCAACCAGTTCGCACCGCTGCGCAACCAGTTCGCACCGCTGCGCAACCAGTTCGCACCGCTGCGCAACCAGTTCGCACCGCTGCGCAACCAGTTCGCACCGCTGCGCAACCAGTTCGCACCGCTGCGCAACCAGTTCGCACCGCTGCGCAACCAGTTCGCACCGCTGCGCAACCAGTTCGCACCGCTGCGCAACCAGTTCGCACCGCTGCGCAACCAGTTCGCACCGCTGCGCAACCAGTTCGCACCGCTGCGCAACCAGTTCGCACCGCTGCGCAACCAGTTCGCACCGCTGCGCAACCAGTTCGCACCGCTGCGCAACCAGTTCGCACCGCTGCGCAACCAGTTCGCACCGCTGCGCAACCAGTTCGCACCGCTGCGCAACCAGTTCGCACCGCTGCGCAACCAGTTCGCACCGCTGCGCAACCAGTTCGCACCGCTGCGCAACCAGTTCGCACCGCTGCGCAACCAGTTCGCACCGCTGCGCAACCAGTTCGCACCGCTGCGCAACCAGTTCGCACCGCTGCGCAACCAGTTCGCACCGCTGCGCAACCAGTTCGCACCGCTGCGCAACCAGTTCGCACCGCTGCGCAACCAGTTCGCACCGCTGCGCAACCAGTTCGCACCGCTGCGCAACCAGTTCGCACCGCTGCGCAACCAGTTCGCACCGCTGCGCAACCAGTTCGCACCGCTGCGCAACCAGTTCGCACCGCTGCGCAACCAGTTCGCACCGCTGCGCAACCAGTTCGCACCGCTGCGCAACCAGTTCGCACCGCTGCGCAACCAGTTCGCACCGCTGCGCAACCAGTTCGCACCGCTGCGCAACCAGTTCGCACCGCTGCGCAACCAGTTCGCACCGCTGCGCAACCAGTTCGCACCGCTGCGCAACCAGTTCGCACCGCTGCGCAACCAGTTCGCACCGCTGCGCAACCAGTTCGCACCGCTGCGCAACCAGTTCGCACCGCTGCGCAACCAGTTCGCACCGCTGCGCAACCAGTTCGCACCGCTGCGCAACCAGTTCGCACCGCTGCGCAACCAGTTCGCACCGCTGCGCAACCAGTTCGCACCGCTGCGCAACCAGTTCGCACCGCTGCGCAACCAGTTCGCACCGCTGCGCAACCAGTTCGCACCGCTGCGCAACCAGTTCGCACCGCTGCGCAACCAGTTCGCACCGCTGCGCAACCAGTTCGCACCGCTGCGCAACCAGTTCGCACCTTTCTGCAACCGGTTTGCAGCACTCCGCAACCAGTTCCTACCACTCCGCAACCAGTGTGCACCACTCCGCAACCCGTTCGCACCACTCCGCACCCAGTTCGCACCACTCTGTAACCAGTTTGCACCACTCTGCAATCCGTTTGCACCACTCCGCAACACGTTTGCACCACTCCGCAACCAGTTTGCTCCACTCCACAACCAGTTCGCACCACTCCGCAACCAGTTCGCACCACTGCGCAACCAGTTCGCACCACTCTGTAACCAGTTTGCACCACTCTGCAACCAGTTTGCACCACTCCTCAACCAGTTTGCACCACTCCGCAACCAGTTCCCACCACTCTCCAACCAGTTCGCGCCACTCCGCAACCAGTTTGCACCACTCAGCAACCAGGTTTCACAACTCCGCAACCAGTTCGCACCACTCCGCAACCACTTAGCACCACTCCACAACCAGTTGGCACCACTCCGCAACCAGTTTGCACCACTCCGCAACCAGTTCGCACCACACCGCAACCAGTTCGCACCACACCGCAACCAGTTTGCACCACTCTGCAACCAGGTCGCACCACTCCGCAACCAGTCCGCACCATTCAACAACCAGTTCGTACCACTCTGCAACCGGTTCGCACACTTCCGCAACCAGTTCGCACCAGTCCGCATCCATTTCGCACCACTCCGCAACCAGTTCGCACCACTCCGCAACCAGTTTGCACCACTCCGCAACCAGTTCCCACCACTCCGAAACCAGTTGCACCACTCCGCAACCAGTCAGCACCACACCGCAACCAGTTTGCACCACACCCCAACGAGTTCGCACCACTCCGCAACCAGGTTGCACCACTCCGCAACCACTTCGCACCACTCCGCAACCAGTTAGCACCACACCGCAACCAGCTCGAACCACACCGCAATCCGTTTGCACCACTGTGCAACCAGGTCCCACCTCTCCGCAACCAGTTCGCACCACTCCAAAACCAGTTCGCACCACTCTGCAACCGGTTCGCCCACTTCCGCAACCAGTTCGCACCACTCCGCATCCATTTCCTACCACTCCGCAACCAGTTCGCACCACTCCGCAACCAGTTTGCAAAACTCTGCAACCAGTTTGCACCACACCGCAATCAGTTTGCACCACTCCGCAGCCAGTTCGCACCACTCCACAACCAGTTTGTACCACTCCGCAACCAGTTCGCACCACTCCGCAACCAGTTCGCACCACTCCGCAACCATTTCGCACCACTCCGCAACCAGTTCGCACCACTCCGCAACCAGTTCGCACCACACCGCAACCAATTGGCACCACACCGCAACCAGTCTGCATCACCCCGCAACCAGTTCACACCACTTGGCAACCAGCTCGCACCACTCCACAACCAGTTCGCACCACTCGGCAACCAGTTCGCACCACTCCACAACCGGTTTGCACCACTCCGCAACCAGTTCGCACCACTCCGCAACCTGTTTGCACCACTCCGCAACCAGTTCGCACCACTCCGCAACCAGTTTGCACCACTCCGCAACCAGTTCGCACCACTCCGCAACCTGTTTGCACCACTCCGCAACCAGTTCGCACCACTCCGCAACTAGTTTGCACCACTCCGCAACCAGATCGCACCAATCCGCAACCCGGTCGCACCGCTCCGCAACCAGTTCGCATCATTCCGCAACCAGTTTGCACCACTCCGCAACCAGTTTGTACCACTCCGCAACCAATTCGCACCACACCGCAACCAGTTCGCACCACTCCGCACACAGTTCGCACCACTCCGCAAGCAGTTTGCACCACTCCGCAACCAGTTTGAACATCTCGGCAACCAGTTCGTACCACTCCGGAACCAGTGTGCACCACTCCGCAACCAGTTTGCACCACACTGCAATCCGTTTGCACCACTCCGCAACACGTTTGCACCACTCCGCAACCAGTTTGCTCCACTACACAACCAGTTCGCACCACTCCGCAACCAGTTCACACCACTGCGCAACCAGTTCGCACCACTCTGTAACCAGTTTGCACCACTCTGCAACCAGTTTGCACCACTCCGCAACCAGTTTGCACCACTCCGCAACCAGTTCGCACCACTGCGCAACCAGTTCGCACCACTCTGTAACCAGTTTGCACCACTCTGCAACCAGTTTGCACCACTCCGCAACCAGTTTGCACCACTCCGCAACCAGTTCGCACCACTCTCCAACCAGTTCGCGCCACTCCACAACCAGTTTGCACCACTCAGCAACCAGGTTGCACAACTCCGCAACCAGTTCGCACCACTCCGCAACCACTTAGCACCACTCCACAACCAGTTGGCACCACTCCGCAACCGGTTCACACCACTCCGCAACCAGTTCGCACCACTCCGCAACCAGTTTGCACCACTCCGCAACCAGGTCGCACCACTCCGCAACCAGTTCGCACCACTCTGCAACCGGTTCGCCCACTTCCGCAACCAGTTCGCACCACTCCGCATCCAGTTCGCACCACTCCGCAACCAGTTCGCACCCCTCCGCAACCAGTTTGCAAAACTCTGCAACCAGTTTGCACCACACCGAAATCTGTTTGCACCACTCCGCAGCCAGTTCGCACCACTCCGCAACCAGTTTGTACCACTCCGCAACCAGTTCGCACCACACCGCAACCAGTTCGCACCACTCCGCACACAGTTCGCACCACTCCGCAAGCAGTTTGCACCACTCCGCAACCAGTTCGAACCACTCGGCAACCAGTTTGTACCACTCCGGAACCAGTGCACACCACTCCGCAACCAGTTTGCACCACACTGCAATCCGTTTGCACCACTCCGCAACCAGTTTGCACCACTCCCCAACCAGTTCGCACCACTCCCTAACCAGTTTGCACCACTCCGCAACCAGGTCGCACCACTCCGCAACCAGTTCGCACCACTCTGCAACCGGTTCGCCCACTTCCGCAACCAGTTCGCACCACTCCGCATCCAGTTCGCACCACTCCGCAACCAGTTCGCACCCCTCCGCAACCAGTTTGCAAAACTCTGCAACCAGTTTGCACCACACCGAAATCTGTTTGCACCACTCCGCAGCCAGTTCGCACCACTCCGCAACCAGTTTGTACCACTCCGCAACCAGTTCGCACCACACCGCAACCAGTTCGCACCACTCCGCACACAGTTCGCACCACTCCGCAAGCAGTTTGCACCACTCCGCAACCAGTTCGAACCACTCGGCAACCAGTTTGTACCACTCCGGAACCAGTGCACACCACTCCGCAACCAGTTTGCACCACACTGCAATCCGTTTGCACCACTCCGCAACCAGTTTGCACCACTCCCCAACCAGTTCGCACCACTCCCTAACCAGTTTGCACCACTCCGCAACCAGGTCGCACCACTCCGCAACCAGTTCGCACCACTCTGCAACCGGTTCGCCCACTTCCGCAACCAGTTCGCACCACTCCGCATCCAGTTCGCACCACTCCGCAACCAGTTCGCACCCCTCCGCAACCAGTTTGCAAAACTCTGCAACCAGTTTGCACCACACCGAAATCTGTTTGCACCACTCCGCAGCCAGTTCGCACCACTCCGCAACCAGTTTGTACCACTCCGCAACCAGTTCGCACCACACCGCAACCAGTTCGCACCACTCCGCACACAGTTCGCACCACTCCGCAAGCAGTTTGCACCACTCCGCAACCAGTTCGAACCACTCGGCAACCAGTTTGTACCACTCCGGAACCAGTGCACACCACTCCGCAACCAGTTTGCACCACACTGCAATCCGTTTGCACCACTCCGCAACCAGTTTGCACCACTCCCCAACCAGTTCGCACCACTCCCTAACCAGTTTGCACCACTCCGCAACCAGGTCGCACCACTCCGCAACCAGTTCGCACCACTCTGCAACCGGTTCGCCCACTTCCGCAACCAGTTCGCACCACTCCGCATCCAGTTCGCACCACTCCGCAACCAGTTCGCACCCCTCCGCAACCAGTTTGCAAAACTCTGCAACCAGTTTGCACCACACCGAAATCTGTTTGCACCACTCCGCAGCCAGTTCGCACCACTCCGCAACCAGTTTGTACCACTCCGCAACCAGTTCGCACCACACCGCAACCAGTTCGCACCACTCCGCACACAGTTCGCACCACTCCGCAAGCAGTTTGCACCACTCCGCAACCAGTTCGAACCACTCGGCAACCAGTTTGTACCACTCCGGAACCAGTGCACACCACTCCGCAACCAGTTTGCACCACACTGCAATCCGTTTGCACCACTCCGCAACCAGTTTGCACCACTCCCCAACCAGTTCGCACCACTCCCTAACCAGTTTGCACCACTCCGCAACCAGGTCGCACCACTCCGCAACCAGTTCGCACCACTCTGCAACCGGTTCGCCCACTTCCGCAACCAGTTCGCACCACTCCGCATCCAGTTCGCACCACTCCGCAACCAGTTCGCACCCCTCCGCAACCAGTTTGCAAAACTCTGCAACCAGTTTGCACCACACCGAAATCTGTTTGCACCACTCCGCAGCCAGTTCGCACCACTCCGCAACCAGTTTGTACCACTCCGCAACCAGTTCGCACCACACCGCAACCAGTTCGCACCACTCCGCACACAGTTCGCACCACTCCGCAAGCAGTTTGCACCACTCCGCAACCAGTTCGAACCACTCGGCAACCAGTTTGTACCACTCCGGAACCAGTGCACACCACTCCGCAACCAGTTTGCACCACACTGCAATCCGTTTGCACCACTCCGCAACCAGTTTGCACCACTCCCCAACCAGTTCGCACCACTCCCTAACCAGTTTGCACCACTCCGCAACCAGGTCGCACCACTCCGCAACCAGTTCGCACCACTCTGCAACCGGTTCGCCCACTTCCGCAACCAGTTCGCACCACTCCGCATCCAGTTCGCACCACTCCGCAACCAGTTCGCACCCCTCCGCAACCAGTTTGCAAAACTCTGCAACCAGTTTGCACCACACCGAAATCTGTTTGCACCACTCCGCAGCCAGTTCGCACCACTCCGCAACCAGTTTGTACCACTCCGCAACCAGTTCGCACCACACCGCAACCAGTTCGCACCACTCCGCACACAGTTCGCACCACTCCGCAAGCAGTTTGCACCACTCCGCAACCAGTTCGAACCACTCGGCAACCAGTTTGTACCACTCCGGAACCAGTGCACACCACTCCGCAACCAGTTTGCACCACACTGCAATCCGTTTGCACCACTCCGCAACCAGTTTGCACCACTCCCCAACCAGTTCGCACCACTCCCTAACCAGTTTGCACCACTCCGCAACCAGGTCGCACCACTCCGCAACCAGTTCGCACCACTCTGCAACCGGTTCGCCCACTTCCGCAACCAGTTCGCACCACTCCGCATCCAGTTCGCACCACTCCGCAACCAGTTCGCACCCCTCCGCAACCAGTTTGCAAAACTCTGCAACCAGTTTGCACCACACCGAAATCTGTTTGCACCACTCCGCAGCCAGTTCGCACCACTCCGCAACCAGTTTGTACCACTCCGCAACCAGTTCGCACCACACCGCAACCAGTTCGCACCACTCCGCACACAGTTCGCACCACTCCGCAAGCAGTTTGCACCACTCCGCAACCAGTTCGAACCACTCGGCAACCAGTTTGTACCACTCCGGAACCAGTGCACACCACTCCGCAACCAGTTTGCACCACACTGCAATCCGTTTGCACCACTCCGCAACCAGTTTGCACCACTCCCCAACCAGTTCGCACCACTCCCTAACCAGTTTGCACCACTCCGCAACCAGGTCGCACCACTCCGCAACCAGTTCGCACCACTCTGCAACCGGTTCGCCCACTTCCGCAACCAGTTCGCACCACTCCGCATCCATTTCGCACCACTCCGCAATCAGTTCGCACCACTCTGCAACCAGTTCCCACCACTCCGCAACCAGTTTGCACCATTCCACAACCATTTCGCACCACTCCGCAACCAGTTCGCACCACTCTGCAACCCATTCGCACCACTCCGCAACAAGTTCACACCACTCCTCAACCAGTTGGCACCACTTAGCAACCAGTTCGCACAACTCCGCAACCAGTTCGCACCACTCCGCAACCAGTTAGCACCACAGAGCTACCAGTTCGCACCACTTCGCAACCTGTCCGCACCACGCCGCAACCAGTTCGCACTCAGCAACCATTTCGCACCACTCTGTGACCAGTTCACACCACCCCGCAACCAGTTCGAACCACTCCGCAACCAGCTTGCACCTCTCCGCAACCAGTTCGCACCACTCTACAACCAGTTCACAGCACTCCGAAACCAGTTCGCACCACTCCGCAACCAGTTCGCACCTTTGCGCAACCAGTTCGTACCACTCCGCAACCAGTTCGCACCACTCCGCAACCAGTTCGCACCACTCTGCAACCAGTTCACACAACTCCGCAACCAGTTCGCACCACTCCGCAACCAGTTCGCACCACTCTGCAACCAGTTCACACAACTCCGCAACCAGTTCGCACCACTCCGCAACCAGATGGCACCACTCCGCAACCGGTTCGCACCACTCCGCAACCAATTCGCACCAATCCGCAACCTGTTCGCACTACTCCGTAACCAGTTCGCACCACCCCGCAACCAGTTTGAACCAATCCGCAACCAGCTTGCACCTCTCCGCAACCAGTATGCACCTTTCTGCAACCGGTTTGCAGCAGTCCGCAACCAGTTCGCACCACTCCGCAACCAGTTCACACCACTCCGCAACCAGTTCGCACCACTCCGCAACCACTTCGCACCACTCCGCAACCAGTTCGCACCACACCGCAACCAGTTCGCACCACACCGCAATCAGTTTGCACCACTCTGCAACCAGGTCCCACCACTCTGCAACCAGTTCGCACCACTCCAAAACCAGTTCGCACCACTCTGCAACCGGTTCGCCCACTTCCGCGACCAGTTCGCACCACTCCGCATCCATTTCGCACCACTCCGCAACCAGTTCACACCACTCCGCAACCAGTTTGCAAAACTCCGCAACCAGTTTGCACCACACCGCAATCAGTTTGCACCACTCCGCAGCCAGTTCGCACCACTCCGCAACCAGTTTGTACCACTTCGCAACCAGTTCGCACCACTCCGCAACCAGTTCGCACCACTCCGCAACCAGTTCGCACCACTCCGCAACCAGTTCACACCACTCCGCAACCAGTTCGCACCAC
>SZWC01015375.1:29352-54932 GCA_023375785.1 Penium margaritaceum | reverse complement strand
ACCACTCCGGAACCAGTGCGCACCACTCCGCAACCAGTTTGCACCACACTGCAATCCGTTTGCACCACTCCGCAACACGTTTGCACCACTCCGCAACCAGTTTGCTCCACTCCACAACCAGTTCGCACCACTCCGCAACCAGTTCGCACCACTACGCAACCAGTTTGCACCACTCTGTAACCAGTTTCCACCACTCTGCAACCAGTTTGCACCACTCCGCAACCAGTTTGCACCACTCCGCAACCAGTTCGCACCACTCTCCAACCAGTTCGCGCCACTCCGCAACCAGTTCGCACCACTCAGCAACCAGGTCGCACAACTCCGCATCCAGTTCGCACCACTCCGCAACCACTTAGAACCACTCCACAACCAGTTGGCACCACTCCGCAACCGGTTCGCACCACTCCGCAACCAGTTCGCACCACTCCGCAACCAGTTTGCACCACTCCGCAACCAGTTTGCACCACACCGCAACCAGTTCGCACCACACCGCAACCAGTTTGCACCACTCTGCAACCAGGTCGCACCACTCCGCAACCAGTTCGCACCACACCGCAACCAGTTTGCACCACTCTGCAACCAGGTCGCACCACTCCGCAACCAGTCCGCACCACTCCACAACCAGTTCGTACCACTCTGCAACCGGTTCGCACACTTCCGCAACCAGTTTGCACCAGTCCGCATCCATTTCGCACCACTCCGCAACCAGTTCGCACCACTCCGCAACCAGTTTGCACCACACCGCAACCAGTCAGCACCACACCGCAACCAGTTCTCACGACACCCCAACGAGTTCGCACCACTCCGGAACCAGGTTGCACCACTCCGCAACCACTTCGCACCACTCCGCAACCAGTTCGCACCACACCGCAACCAGTTCGCACCACACCGCAATCAGTTTGCACCACTCTGCAACCAGGTCCCACCACTCCGCAACCAGTTCGCACTACTCCAAAACCAGTTCACACCACTCTGCAACCGGTTCGCCCACTTCCGCAACCAGTTCGCACCACTCCGCATCCATTTCGCACCACTCCGCAACCAGTTCGAACCACTCCGCAACCAGTTTGCAAAACTCTGCAACGAGTTTGCACCACACCGCAATCAGTTTGCACCACTCCGCAGCCAGTTCGCACCACTCCGCAACCAGTTTGTGCCACTCCGCAACCAGTTCGCACCACTCCGCAACCAGTTCGCACCACTCCGCAACCAGTTCGCACCACTCCGCAACCAGTTCGCACCACTCCGCAACCAGTTCGAACCACTCCGCAACCAGTTTGCAAAACTCTGCTACGAGTTTGCACCACACCGCAATCAGTTTGCACCACTCCGCAGCCAGTTCGCACCACCCCGCAACCAGTTCGCACCACTCCGCAACCAGTTTGTACCACTCCGCAACCAGTTTGTGCCACTCCGCAACCAGTTCGCACCACTCCGCAACCTGTTCGCATCACCCCGCAACCATTTCGCACCACACCACACTCAGTTCGCACCACTCCACAACCAGTTCGCACCACCCCGCAACCAGTTCACACCACTACGCAACCAGTTCGCACCGCTCCGCAACCAGTTCGCACCACTCCGCAACCAGGTCGCACCACTCCGCAACCAGTTCGCACCACTCCCCAACCAGTTCGCACCACTCCGCGACCCGTTTGCACCACTCCGCAACCAGTTCGCACCACTCCACAACCAGTTGGCACCACTCCGCAACCAGTTCGAACCACTCCGCAACCAGTTTGCAAAACTCTGCTACGAGTTTGCACCACACCGCAATCAGTTTGCACCACTCCGCAGCCAGTTCGCACCACCCCGCAACCAGTTCGCACCACTCCGCAACCAGTTTGTACCACTCCGCAACCAGTTTGTGCCACTCCGCAACCAGTTCGCACCACTCCGCAACCTGTTCGCATCACCCCGCAACCATTTCGCACCACACCACACTCAGTTCGCACCACTCCACAACCAGTTCGCACCACCCCGCAACCAGTTCACACCACTACGCAACCAGTTCGCACCGCTCCGCAACCAGTTCGCACCACTCCGCAACCAGGTCGCACCACTCCGCAACCAGTTCGCACCACTCCCCAACCAGTTCGCACCACTCCGCGACCCGTTTGCACCACTCCGCAACCAGTTCGCACCACTCCACAACCAGTTGGCACCACTCCGCAACCAGTTCGAACCACTCCGCAACCAGTTTGCAAAACTCTGCTACGAGTTTGCACCACACCGCAATCAGTTTGCACCACTCCGCAGCCAGTTCGCACCACCCCGCAACCAGTTCGCACCACTCCGCAACCAGTTTGTACCACTCCGCAACCAGTTTGTGCCACTCCGCAACCAGTTCGCACCACTCCGCAACCTGTTCGCATCACCCCGCAACCATTTCGCACCACACCACACTCAGTTCGCACCACTCCACAACCAGTTCGCACCACCCCGCAACCAGTTCACACCACTACGCAACCAGTTCGCACCGCTCCGCAACCAGTTCGCACCACTCCGCAACCAGGTCGCACCACTCCGCAACCAGTTCGCACCACTCCCCAACCAGTTCGCACCACTCCGCGACCCGTTTGCACCACTCCGCAACCAGTTCGCACCACTCCACAACCAGTTGGCACCACTCCGCAACCAGTTCGAACCACTCCGCAACCAGTTTGCAAAACTCTGCTACGAGTTTGCACCACACCGCAATCAGTTTGCACCACTCCGCAGCCAGTTCGCACCACCCCGCAACCAGTTCGCACCACTCCGCAACCAGTTTGTACCACTCCGCAACCAGTTTGTGCCACTCCGCAACCAGTTCGCACCACTCCGCAACCTGTTCGCATCACCCCGCAACCATTTCGCACCACACCACACTCAGTTCGCACCACTCCACAACCAGTTCGCACCACCCCGCAACCAGTTCACACCACTACGCAACCAGTTCGCACCGCTCCGCAACCAGTTCGCACCACTCCGCAACCAGGTCGCACCACTCCGCAACCAGTTCGCACCACTCCCCAACCAGTTCGCACCACTCCGCGACCCGTTTGCACCACTCCGCAACCAGTTCGCACCACTCCACAACCAGTTGGCACCACTCCGCAACCAGTTCGAACCACTCCGCAACCAGTTTGCAAAACTCTGCTACGAGTTTGCACCACACCGCAATCAGTTTGCACCACTCCGCAGCCAGTTCGCACCACCCCGCAACCAGTTCGCACCACTCCGCAACCAGTTTGTACCACTCCGCAACCAGTTTGTGCCACTCCGCAACCAGTTCGCACCACTCCGCAACCTGTTCGCATCACCCCGCAACCATTTCGCACCACACCACACTCAGTTCGCACCACTCCACAACCAGTTCGCACCACCCCGCAACCAGTTCACACCACTACGCAACCAGTTCGCACCGCTCCGCAACCAGTTCGCACCACTCCGCAACCAGGTCGCACCACTCCGCAACCAGTTCGCACCACTCCCCAACCAGTTCGCACCACTCCGCGACCCGTTTGCACCACTCCGCAACCAGTTCGCACCACTCCACAACCAGTTGGCACCACTCCGCAACCAGTTCGAACCACTCCGCAACCAGTTTGCAAAACTCTGCTACGAGTTTGCACCACACCGCAATCAGTTTGCACCACTCCGCAGCCAGTTCGCACCACCTCGTAACCAGTTCGCACCCCTCCGCAACCAGTTTGCACCACTCCGCAACCCGTTCACACCACTCCGATACCAGTTTGCACCACTCCGCAACCAGTTCCCACCACTCCGCAACCAGTTCGCACCACTCCGCAACCAGTTTGCACCACTCCGCAACCGGTTCGCACCACTCCGCAACCAGTTGACACCACTCTGCAACCTGTTCCTACCACTCCGCAACCAGTTTACACCACTCCGCAACCAGTTCGCACAACTCCGAGACCAGGTCGTATCACTCCGCGACCAGTTCGCACCACTCCGCAACCAGGTCGCACCACTCCGCAACCAGTTCGCACCACTCCGCAACCAGTTCGCACCACTACGCAACTAGTTCGAACCACTCCGCAACCAGTTTGCACCACTCCGCAACCAGTTTGCACCACTGCGCGACCAGTTCTCACCACTACGCAACCAGTTCGCACCACTCCGTAACCAGTTCGCACAACATTGCATCCAGTTCTCACCACTTTGCAGCCAGTTTGCACCACTCCACAAACAGTTCGCACCACTCCGCAACCAGTTTTCACCACTCCGCAGCCAGTTCGCATGACTCCGCAACCAGTTCGCACCACTTCGCAACCAGTTTGCACCACTTGCAACCATTTTGCACCACTCCGCAACCAGTTTGCACAGCTCCGCGACCAGTTCGCACCACTCCGCAACCAGTTCCCACCACTCGGCTACCAGTTCACACAACTCCGCAACCAGTTCGCACCACTCCGCAACCAGTTTGCACCACTTCGCAACCAAATTTCACCACTCCGCAACCAGTTCGCACCACTCCGCAACCAGTTCACACCACTCCGCAGCCAGTTCGCACCACTCTGCAACCAGTTTGCACAACTCCGCAACCAGCTCGCACCACTCCGCAACCAGTTCGCACCACTCGGCGACCAGTTCGCACCACTCTGCAACCAGTTCGAACCACTCCGCAAGCAGTTCGCACCATTCCGCAACCAGTTCGCTCCACTCCGCAACCAGTTCGCACCACTCGGCGACCAGTTCGCACCACTCTGCAACCAGTTCGAACCACTCCGCAAGCAGTTCGCACCATTCCGCAACCAGTTCGCTCCACTCCGCAACCAGTTCGCACCACTCGGCGACCAGTTCGCACCACTCTGCAACCAGTTCGAACCACTCCGCAAGCAGTTCGCACCATTCCGCAACCAGTTCGCTCCACTCCGCAACCAGTTCGCACCACTCGGCGACCAGTTCGCACCACTCTGCAACCAGTTCGAACCACTCCGCAAGCAGTTCGCACCATTCCGCAACCAGTTCGCTCCACTCCGCAACCAGTTCGCACCACTCGGCGACCAGTTCGCACCACTCTGCAACCAGTTCGAACCACTCCGCAAGCAGTTCGCACCATTCCGCAACCAGTTCGCTCCACTCCGCAACCAGTTCGCACCACTCGGCGACCAGTTCGCACCACTCTGCAACCAGTTCGAACCACTCCGCAAGCAGTTCGCACCATTCCGCAACCAGTTCGCTCCACTCCGCAACCAGTTCGCACCACTCGGCGACCAGTTCGCACCACTCTGCAACCAGTTCGAACCACTCCGCAAGCAGTTCGCACCATTCCGCAACCAGTTCGCTCCACTCCGCAACCAGTTCGCACCACTCGGCGACCAGTTCGCACCACTCTGCAACCAGTTCGAACCACTCCGCAAGCAGTTCGCACCATTCCGCAACCAGTTCGCTCCACTCCGCAACCAGTTCGCACCACTCGGCGACCAGTTCGCACCACTCTGCAACCAGTTCGAACCACTCCGCAAGCAGTTCGCACCATTCCGCAACCAGTTCGCTCCACTCCGCAACCAGTTCGCACCACTCGGCGACCAGTTCGCACCACTCTGCAACCAGTTCGAACCACTCCGCAAGCAGTTCGCACCATTCCGCAACCAGTTCGCTCCACTCCGCAACCAGTTCGCACCACTCGGCGACCAGTTCGCACCACTCTGCAACCAGTTCGCACCACTCCGCAACCACTTTGCACCACTTCGCAACCAGTTCGCACCACTCCGCAACTAGTTCTTACCACTCCGCAACCAGTTTGCACCACTGTGCGACCAGTTCGCACCACTCCGCAACCAGTTTGCACTACTCCGCAACCAGTTTTCACCAATCCGCAACCAGTTCCCACCACTCCACAACCCGTTCGCACCCCTTTCGCAACCAGTTGACACCACTCCGCAACCAGTTTGCACCACACTGAACTAGTTCGCACAACTCCACAACCCGTTTGCACCACTCCGCACCAAGTTCGAACCACTCCGCAACCAGTTCGCACCGCTCGAAAACCGGTTTGCACCAATCCGCAACCAGTTTGCACCAGTCCGCATGCGGTTCGCACCACTCCCCAACCAGTTCGCACCACTCCGCAACCAGTTCGCACCAATCCGCAACCAGTTCGCACAACTCCGCAACCAGTTCAAACCACTCCGCAACCAGTTCGCACCTCTCCGCAACCAGTTCGCACCACTCCGCAACCAGTTCGCACCACTCCGCAACCAGTTCGCACCACTCTGCAACCAGTTTGCATCACTCCGCAACCAGTTTTCACCAATCCGCAACCAGTTCCCACCATTCCACAACCCGTTCGCACCCATTCGCAACCAGTTGACACCACTCCGCAACCAGTTTGCACCACACCGAACTAGTTCGCACCACTCCGCGACCCGTTTGCACGGCTCCGCACCAAGTTCGAACCACTCCGCAACCAGTTTGCACCGCTCCAAAACCGGTTTGCACCAATCCGCAACCAGTTTGCACCAGTCTGCAAGCGGTTCGCACCACTCCCCAACCAGTTTGCACCACTCCGCAACCAGTTCGCACCAATCCGCAACCAGTTCCCACCACTCCGCAACCAGTTTGTACCACTCCCAAACCAGTTCGCACCACTCCGCAACCAGTTCGCACCACTCCGCACCCAGTTCGCACCACTCCTCAACCAGTTCGCACCACTCCGCAACCAGTTCGCACTACTCCGCAACCCGTTCGCACCACTTCGCAACCAGTGCGCACCACTCCGCAGCCAGTTCGCACCACTCTGCAACCAGGTCCCACCACTCCGCAACCAGGTCGCACCACTCCGCGACCAGTTTGCACCAGTCCGCAAGCAGTTTGCACCACTCCGTAACCGGTTCGAACCTGTCCGCAACCAGTTCGCACCTCTCCGCAACCAGTTCGCACTACTCCGCAACCCGTTCGCACCACTTCGCAACCAGTGCGCACCACTCCGCAGCCAGTTCGCACCACTCTGCAACCAGGTCCCACCACTCCGCAACCAGGTCGCACCACTCCGCGACCAGTTTGCACCAGTCCGCAAGCAGTTTGCACCACTCCGTAACCGGTTCGAACCTGTCCGCAACCAGTTCGCACCTCTCCGCAACCAGTTCGCACTACTCCGCAACCCGTTCGCACCACTTCGCAACCAGTGCGCACCACTCCGCAGCCAGTTCGCACCACTCTGCAACCAGGTCCCACCACTCCGCAACCAGGTCGCACCACTCCGCGACCAGTTTGCACCAGTCCGCAAGCAGTTTGCACCACTCCGTAACCGGTTCGAACCTGTCCGCAACCAGTTCGCACCTCTCCGCAACCAGTTCGCACTACTCCGCAACCCGTTCGCACCACTTCGCAACCAGTGCGCACCACTCCGCAGCCAGTTCGCACCACTCTGCAACCAGGTCCCACCACTCCGCAACCAGGTCGCACCACTCCGCGACCAGTTTGCACCAGTCCGCAAGCAGTTTGCACCACTCCGTAACCGGTTCGAACCTGTCCGCAACCAGTTCGCACCTCTCCGCAACCAGTTCGCACTACTCCGCAACCCGTTCGCACCACTTCGCAACCAGTGCGCACCACTCCGCAGCCAGTTCGCACCACTCTGCAACCAGGTCCCACCACTCCGCAACCAGGTCGCACCACTCCGCGACCAGTTTGCACCAGTCCGCAAGCAGTTTGCACCACTCCGTAACCGGTTCGAACCTGTCCGCAACCAGTTCGCACCTCTCCGCAACCAGTTCGCACTACTCCGCAACCCGTTCGCACCACTTCGCAACCAGTGCGCACCACTCCGCAGCCAGTTCGCACCACTCTGCAACCAGGTCCCACCACTCCGCAACCAGGTCGCACCACTCCGCGACCAGTTTGCACCAGTCCGCAAGCAGTTTGCACCACTCCGTAACCGGTTCGAACCTGTCCGCAACCAGTTCGCACCTCTCCGCAACCAGTTCGCACTACTCCGCAACCCGTTCGCACCACTTCGCAACCAGTGCGCACCACTCCGCAGCCAGTTCGCACCACTCTGCAACCAGGTCCCACCACTCCGCAACCAGGTCGCACCACTCCGCGACCAGTTTGCACCAGTCCGCAAGCAGTTTGCACCACTCCGTAACCGGTTCGAACCTGTCCGCAACCAGTTCGCACCTCTCCGCAACCAGTTCGCACTACTCCGCAACCCGTTCGCACCACTTCGCAACCAGTGCGCACCACTCCGCAGCCAGTTCGCACCACTCTGCAACCAGGTCCCACCACTCCGCAACCAGGTCGCACCACTCCGCGACCAGTTTGCACCAGTCCGCAAGCAGTTTGCACCACTCCGTAACCGGTTCGAACCTGTCCGCAACCAGTTCGCACCTCTCCGCAACCAGTTCGCACTACTCCGCAACCCGTTCGCACCACTTCGCAACCAGTGCGCACCACTCCGCAGCCAGTTCGCACCACTCTGCAACCAGGTCCCACCACTCCGCAACCAGGTCGCACCACTCCGCGACCAGTTTGCACCAGTCCGCAAGCAGTTTGCACCACTCCGTAACCGGTTCGAACCTGTCCGCAACCAGTTCGCACCTCTCCGCAACCAGTTCGCACTACTCCGCAACCCGTTCGCACCACTTCGCAACCAGTGCGCACCACTCCGCAGCCAGTTCGCACCACTCTGCAACCAGGTCCCACCACTCCGCAACCAGGTCGCACCACTCCGCGACCAGTTTGCACCAGTCCGCAAGCAGTTTGCACCACTCCGTAACCGGTTCGAACCTGTCCGCAACCAGTTCGCACCTCTCCGCAACCAGTTCGCACTACTCCGCAACCCGTTCGCACCACTTCGCAACCAGTGCGCACCACTCCGCAGCCAGTTCGCACCACTCTGCAACCAGGTCCCACCACTCCGCAACCAGGTCGCACCACTCCGCGACCAGTTTGCACCAGTCCGCAAGCGGTTCGCACCACTCCGCAACCCGTTTGCACCACTCCGCAACCAGTTTGCACCACTCCGCAAACAGTTTGCACCACACCGCAACCAGTTCGCACCACTCTGCAGCCAGTTCGTACCACTCCGCAACCAGTTCGCGCCGCTTTGCAACCAGTTCCCACCACTCCGCAACCAGTTTGCACCACTCGGCAACCAGTTCGCACCACTCCACAACCAGTTCACACCACTCCGCAACCAGTTCGCACCACTCCGCAACCAGATCGCACCACTCCGCAACCAGTTAGCACCACTCCACAACCAGTTCGCACCACTCTGCAACCAGTTCGCACCGCTCCGCAACCAGTTCGCACCATTCCGCAACCACTTCGCACCACTGCGCAACCAGTTCGCACCACACCGCAACGAGTTCGCACCACTCCGCAACCGGTTCCTACCACTCGGCAACCAGTTCGTACCACTCCGTGACCAGTTCGCACCACTCCACATCCAGTTCGCACTACTCCGCAACCAGTTCGCACCGCTCGGCAACCCGTTCGCACCACTCCGCAACCACTTCGCACCTCTCCGCAACCAGTTTGCACCAGTTCGCAACCCGTTCGCACCACTCTGCAACCACTTCGCACCACTCCGCAACCAGCTCGCACCACTCTGCAACCAGTTCGCACCGCTCCGCAACCAGTTCGCACCATTCCGCAACCACTTCGCACCACTGCGCAACCAGTTCGCACCACACCGCAACGAGTTCGCACCACTCCGCAACCGGTTCCTACCACTCGGCAACCAGTTCGTACCACTCCGTGACCAGTTCGCACCACTCCACATCCAGTTCGCACTACTCCGCAACCAGTTCGCACCGCTCGGCAACCCGTTCGCACCACTCCGCAACCACTTCGCACCTCTCCGCAACCAGTTTGCACCAGTTCGCAACCCGTTCGCACCACTCTGCAACCACTTCGCACCACTCCGCAACCAGCTCGCACCACTCTGCAACCAGTTCGCACCGCTCCGCAACCAGTTCGCACCATTCCGCAACCACTTCGCACCACTGCGCAACCAGTTCGCACCACACCGCAACGAGTTCGCACCACTCCGCAACCGGTTCCTACCACTCGGCAACCAGTTCGTACCACTCCGTGACCAGTTCGCACCACTCCACATCCAGTTCGCACTACTCCGCAACCAGTTCGCACCGCTCGGCAACCCGTTCGCACCACTCCGCAACCACTTCGCACCTCTCCGCAACCAGTTTGCACCAGTTCGCAACCCGTTCGCACCACTCTGCAACCACTTCGCACCACTCCGCAACCAGCTCGCACCACTCTGCAACCAGTTCGCACCGCTCCGCAACCAGTTCGCACCATTCCGCAACCACTTCGCACCACTGCGCAACCAGTTCGCACCACACCGCAACGAGTTCGCACCACTCCGCAACCGGTTCCTACCACTCGGCAACCAGTTCGTACCACTCCGTGACCAGTTCGCACCACTCCACATCCAGTTCGCACTACTCCGCAACCAGTTCGCACCGCTCGGCAACCCGTTCGCACCACTCCGCAACCACTTCGCACCTCTCCGCAACCAGTTTGCACCAGTTCGCAACCCGTTCGCACCACTCTGCAACCACTTCGCACCACTCCGCAACCAGCTCGCACCACTCTGCAACCAGTTCGCACCGCTCCGCAACCAGTTCGCACCATTCCGCAACCACTTCGCACCACTGCGCAACCAGTTCGCACCACACCGCAACGAGTTCGCACCACTCCGCAACCGGTTCCTACCACTCGGCAACCAGTTCGTACCACTCCGTGACCAGTTCGCACCACTCCACATCCAGTTCGCACTACTCCGCAACCAGTTCGCACCGCTCGGCAACCCGTTCGCACCACTCCGCAACCACTTCGCACCTCTCCGCAACCAGTTTGCACCAGTTCGCAACCCGTTCGCACCACTCTGCAACCACTTCGCACCACTCCGCAACCAGCTCGCACCACTCTGCAACCAGTTCGCACCGCTCCGCAACCAGTTCGCACCATTCCGCAACCACTTCGCACCACTGCGCAACCAGTTCGCACCACACCGCAACGAGTTCGCACCACTCCGCAACCGGTTCCTACCACTCGGCAACCAGTTCGTACCACTCCGTGACCAGTTCGCACCACTCCACATCCAGTTCGCACTACTCCGCAACCAGTTCGCACCGCTCGGCAACCCGTTCGCACCACTCCGCAACCACTTCGCACCTCTCCGCAACCAGTTTGCACCAGTTCGCAACCCGTTCGCACCACTCTGCAACCACTTCGCACCACTCCGCAACCAGCTCGCACCACTCTGCAACCAGTTCGCACCGCTCCGCAACCAGTTCGCACCATTCCGCAACCACTTCGCACCACTGCGCAACCAGTTCGCACCACACCGCAACGAGTTCGCACCACTCCGCAACCGGTTCCTACCACTCGGCAACCAGTTCGTACCACTCCGTGACCAGTTCGCACCACTCCACATCCAGTTCGCACTACTCCGCAACCAGTTCGCACCGCTCGGCAACCCGTTCGCACCACTCCGCAACCACTTCGCACCTCTCCGCAACCAGTTTGCACCAGTTCGCAACCCGTTCGCACCACTCTGCAACCACTTCGCACCACTCCGCAACCAGCTCGCACCACTCTGCAACCAGTTCGCACCGCTCCGCAACCAGTTCGCACCATTCCGCAACCACTTCGCACCACTGCGCAACCAGTTCGCACCACACCGCAACGAGTTCGCACCACTCCGCAACCGGTTCCTACCACTCGGCAACCAGTTCGTACCACTCCGTGACCAGTTCGCACCACTCCACATCCAGTTCGCACTACTCCGCAACCAGTTCGCACCGCTCGGCAACCCGTTCGCACCACTCCGCAACCACTTCGCACCTCTCCGCAACCAGTTTGCACCAGTTCGCAACCCGTTCGCACCACTCTGCAACCACTTCGCACCACTCCGCAACCAGCTCGCACCACTCTGCAACCAGTTCGCACCGCTCCGCAACCAGTTCGCACCATTCCGCAACCACTTCGCACCACTGCGCAACCAGTTCGCACCACACCGCAACGAGTTCGCACCACTCCGCAACCGGTTCCTACCACTCGGCAACCAGTTCGTACCACTCCGTGACCAGTTCGCACCACTCCACATCCAGTTCGCACTACTCCGCAACCAGTTCGCACCGCTCGGCAACCCGTTCGCACCACTCCGCAACCACTTCGCACCTCTCCGCAACCAGTTTGCACCAGTTCGCAACCCGTTCGCACCACTCTGCAACCACTTCGCACCACTCCGCAACCAGCTCGCACCACTCTGCAACCAGTTCGCACCGCTCCGCAACCAGTTCGCACCATTCCGCAACCACTTCGCACCACTGCGCAACCAGTTCGCACCACACCGCAACGAGTTCGCACCACTCCGCAACCGGTTCCTACCACTCGGCAACCAGTTCGTACCACTCCGTGACCAGTTCGCACCACTCCACATCCAGTTCGCACTACTCCGCAACCAGTTCGCACCGCTCGGCAACCCGTTCGCACCACTCCGCAACCACTTCGCACCTCTCCGCAACCAGTTTGCACCAGTTCGCAACCCGTTCGCACCACTCTGCAACCACTTCGCACCACTCCGCAACCAGCTCGCACCACTCTGCAACCAGTTCGCACCGCTCCGCAACCAGTTCGCACCATTCCGCAACCACTTCGCACCACTGCGCAACCAGTTCGCACCACACCGCAACGAGTTCGCACCACTCCGCAACCGGTTCCTACCACTCGGCAACCAGTTCGTACCACTCCGTGACCAGTTCGCACCACTCCACATCCAGTTCGCACTACTCCGCAACCAGTTCGCACCGCTCGGCAACCCGTTCGCACCACTCCGCAACCACTTCGCACCTCTCCGCAACCAGTTTGCACCAGTTCGCAACCCGTTCGCACCACTCTGCAACCACTTCGCACCACTCCGCAACCAGCTCGCACCACTCTGCAACCAGTTCGCACCGCTCCGCAACCAGTTCGCACCATTCCGCAACCACTTCGCACCACTGCGCAACCAGTTCGCACCACACCGCAACGAGTTCGCACCACTCCGCAACCGGTTCCTACCACTCGGCAACCAGTTCGTACCACTCCGTGACCAGTTCGCACCACTCCACATCCAGTTCGCACTACTCCGCAACCAGTTCGCACCGCTCGGCAACCCGTTCGCACCACTCCGCAACCACTTCGCACCTCTCCGCAACCAGTTTGCACCAGTTCGCAACCCGTTCGCACCACTCTGCAACCACTTCGCACCACTCCGCAACCAGCTCGCACCACTCTGCAACCAGTTCGCACCGCTCCGCAACCAGTTCGCACCATTCCGCAACCACTTCGCACCACTGCGCAACCAGTTCGCACCACACCGCAACGAGTTCGCACCACTCCGCAACCGGTTCCTACCACTCGGCAACCAGTTCGTACCACTCCGTGACCAGTTCGCACCACTCCACATCCAGTTCGCACTACTCCGCAACCAGTTCGCACCGCTCGGCAACCCGTTCGCACCACTCCGCAACCACTTCGCACCTCTCCGCAACCAGTTTGCACCAGTTCGCAACCCGTTCGCACCACTCTGCAACCACTTCGCACCACTCCGCAACCAGCTCGCACCACTCTGCAACCAGTTCGCACCGCTCCGCAACCAGTTCGCACCATTCCGCAACCACTTCGCACCACTGCGCAACCAGTTCGCACCACACTGCAGCCAGTTCGCACCACTCCGCAAGCAGTTCACATCACTCCGCAACCAGTTTGCACCTCTCCCCAACCAGTTTGCACCACCCCGCAACCAGTTCGCACCACTATGCAACCGGTCCGCACCACTCCGCAACCAGTTGAAACCTCCCGGCAACCAGTTCGCACCACTCCAAACCGCGTTGCACCACTCCGCAATCAGTCCGCACCAGTCCGCAAGCGGTTCGCACCACTCCCCAGCCAGTGTGCACCACTCCGCAACCGGTTCCTAACACTCGGCAACCAGTTCGTACCACTCCGTGACCAGTTCGCACCACTCCACAACCAGTTCGCACCACTCTGCAACAAGTTCGCACCACTCCGTAACCAGTTCGCACCACTCCGCAACAACTTCGCACCACTGGGCAACCAGTTCGCACCACTCCGCAACCAGTTCGCACCACTCCGCAACCAGTTCGCACCTCTCCGCAACTAGTTTGCACCACTCCGCAACCAGTTCGCACCACTCTGCAACCAGTTCGCACCGCTCCGCAACCAGTTGGCACCACTCCGCAACCAGTTTGCACAACTCCGCAACCAGTTGACACCACTCCGCAACCAGTTTGCACCACCCGCGACCGGTTTGTACAACTCAGCAACCAGTTTGCACAACTCCGCAACCAGTTTGCACGACCCCGCAAACAGTAAGCACCACTCTGCAACTACTTCGCATCACTTTGCAGGCGGTTCGCACCACTCCGTAACCAGTTCGCAACACTTCGCAACCAGTTTGAACCACTGCGCAACCAGTTTGCACCACTCCGCAACCCGTTCGCACCACTCCGCAACCAGTTTGCACCACTCCGCAACCCGTTCGCACCACTCCGCAACCAGTTCGCACAATTCCGCAACCAGTTTGCACCACTCCGCAACCAGTTTGCACCATTCCGCAACCAGTTCACACACATCCCCGCAACGAGTTCGCACCACTCCGCAACCAGTTTGCAACACTCCACAACCAGTTCGCACCACTCCGCAACCAATTCGCACCACTCCACAACCAGTTCCCACCACTCTGCAACCAGTTCCCAACACTCCGTAACCAGTTCGAACCACTCCGCATCCAGTTTGCACTACTCCGCAACCAGTTCGCACCAATCCGCAACTAGTTCGCACCACTCCGCAACCAGTTCGCACCACTCCGCAACCGGTTCGCACCACTCCGCAACCGGTTCGCACCACTCCGCAACCGGTTCGCACCACTCCGCAACCGGTTCGCACCACTCCGCAACCGGTTCGCACCACTCCGCAACCGGTTCGCACCACTCCGCAACCGGTTCGCACCACTCCGCAACCGGTTCGCACCACTCCGCAACCGGTTCGCACCACTCCGCAACCGGTTCGCACCACTCCGCAACCGGTTCGCACCACTCCGCAACCGGTTCGCACCACTCCGCAACCGGTTCGCACCACTCCGCAACCGGTTCGCACCACTCCGCAACCGGTTCGCACCACTCCGCAACCGGTTCGCACCACTCCGCAACCGGTTCGCACCACTCCGCAACCGGTTCGCACCACTCCGCAACCGGTTCGCACCACTCCGCAACCGGTTCGCACCACTCCGCAACCGGTTCGCACCACTCCGCAACCGGTTCGCACCACTCCGCAACCGGTTCGCACCACTCCGCAACCGGTTCGCACCACTCCGCAACCGGTTCGCACCACTCCGCAACCGGTTCGCACCACTCCGCAACCGGTTCGCACCACTCCGCAACCGGTTCGCACCACTCCGCAACCGGTTCGCACCACTCCGCAACCGGTTCGCACCACTCCGCAACCGGTTCGCACCACTCCGCAACCGGTTCGCACCACTCCGCAACCGGTTCGCACCACTCCGCAACCGGTTCGCACCACTCCGCAACCGGTTCGCACCACTCCGCAACCGGTTCGCACCACTCCGCAACCGGTTCGCACCACTCCGCAACCGGTTCGCACCACTCCGCAACCGGTTCGCACCACTCCGCAACCGGTTCGCACCACTCCGCAACCGGTTCGCACCACTCCGCAACCGGTTCGCACCACTCCGCAACCGGTTCGCACCACTCCGCAACCGGTTCGCACCACTCCGCAACCGGTTCGCACCACTCCGCAACCGGTTCGCACCACTCCGCAACCGGTTCGCACCACTCCGCAACCGGTTCGCACCACTCCGCAACCGGTTCGCACCACTCCGCAACCGGTTCGCACCACTCCGCAACCGGTTCGCACCACTCCGCAACCGGTTCGCACCACTCCGCAACCGGTTCGCACCACTCCGCAACCGGTTCGCACCACTCCGCAACCGGTTCGCACCACTCCGCAACCAGTTTACACCACTCCGCAACCAGTTCGCACCACTCATCAACCAGTTGGCACCACTCCGGAACCAGTTTGCACCACTCCACAACCAGTTAGCACCACTCCGCAACCAGTTCGCACCACTCCGAAACCAGTTTGCACCACTCCACAACCAGTTCGCACCAGTCCGCAACCAGTTCGCACCACTCCACAACTGGTTTGCACCACTCTACAACCAGTTCGCACCACTCCGCAACCTGTTCACACCACTCCGCAACCAGTTCTTACCACTTCGCAACCAGTTCGTAACACTCCGCAACCAGTTCGCACCACTTCGCAACCAGTTCGCACCACTCCACAACCAGTTTGAACTTCTCCGCAACCAGTTTGCACCAATCCGCAACCACTTCGCACCACTACGCAACCAGTTCCAACCACTTTGCAGCCAGTTCGCACCACTCCGCAACCAGTTCGCACCACTCCGCAACCAGTTCGCACCACTCCACAACCAGTTTGCACAACTCCGCAACCAGTTCGCACGACCTTGCAAACAGTTGGCACCACTCGACAAAAACTTCGCATCACACTGCGGGCGGTTCGCACCAGTCCGTAACCAGTTTGCAACACTTCGCAACCAGTTTGAACCACTCCGCAACCACTTTGCACCTCTCCGCAACCAGTTCGCACCACTCCGCAACCAGTTTGCACCACTCCGCAGCCCGTTCGCACCACTCCGCAACCAGTTCGCACCATTCCGCAACCAGTTTGCACCACTCCGCAACGAGTTCGCACCACTCCGCAACTAGTTCACACACATCTCCGCAACTGGTTTGCACCACTCCGCAACCAGTTTGCAACACTCCACAACCACTTCGCACCACTTCGCAACCAATTCGCACCACTCAAGAACCAGTTCCCACCACTCCGCAACCAGTTCGCAACACTCCGTAACCAGTTCGCACCACTCCGCAACCAGTTCGCACTACTCCGCAACCAGTTCACACCACTCTGCAGCCCGTTCGCACCAATTCGCAACCAGTTTGCATCAGTTCGCAACCCATTCGCACCACTCCGCAACCCGTTCGCACCACTCCGCAACCAGTTCGCACCACTCCGCAACCAGTTCGCACCATTCCGCAACCAGTTCGCACTACTCTGCAACCAGTTCACACCACTCCGCATACAGTTCGCAGCACTCCGCAACCAGTTCGCACCATTCCGCAACCAGTTCGCACTACTCTGCAACCAGTTCACACCACTCCGCATACAGTTCGCAGCACTCCGCAACCAGTTCGCACCATTCCGCAACCAGTTCGCACTACTCTGCAACCAGTTCACACCACTCCGCATACAGTTCGCAGCACTCCGCAACCAGTTCGCACCATTCCGCAACCAGTTCGCACTACTCTGCAACCAGTTCACACCACTCCGCATACAGTTCGCAGCACTCCGCAACCAGTTCGCACCATTCCGCAACCAGTTCGCACTACTCTGCAACCAGTTCACACCACTCCGCATACAGTTCGCAGCACTCCGCAACCAGTTCGCACCATTCCGCAACCAGTTCGCACTACTCTGCAACCAGTTCACACCACTCCGCATACAGTTCGCAGCACTCCGCAACCAGTTCGCACCATTCCGCAACCAGTTCGCACTACTCTGCAACCAGTTCACACCACTCCGCATACAGTTCGCAGCACTCCGCAACCAGTTCGCACCATTCCGCAACCAGTTCGCACTACTCTGCAACCAGTTCACACCACTCCGCATACAGTTCGCAGCACTCCGCAACCAGTTCGCACCATTCCGCAACCAGTTCGCACTACTCTGCAACCAGTTCACACCACTCCGCATACAGTTCGCAGCACTCCGCAACCAGTTCGCACCATTCCGCAACCAGTTCGCACTACTCTGCAACCAGTTCACACCACTCCGCATACAGTTCGCAGCACTCCGCAACCAGTTCGCACCATTCCGCAACCAGTTCGCACTACTCTGCAACCAGTTCACACCACTCCGCATACAGTTCGCAGCACTCCGCAACCAGTTCGCACCATTCCGCAACCAGTTCGCACTACTCTGCAACCAGTTCACACCACTCCGCATACAGTTCGCAGCACTCCGCAACCAGTTCGCACCATTCCGCAACCAGTTCGCACTACTCTGCAACCAGTTCACACCACTCCGCATACAGTTCGCAGCACTCCGCAACCAGTTCGCACCATTCCGCAACCAGTTCGCACTACTCTGCAACCAGTTCACACCACTCCGCATACAGTTCGCAGCACTCCGCAACCAGTTCGCACCATTCCGCAACCAGTTCGCACTACTCTGCAACCAGTTCACACCACTCCGCATACAGTTCGCAGCACTCCGCAACCAGTTCGCACCATTCCGCAACCAGTTCGCACTACTCTGCAACCAGTTCACACCACTCCGCATACAGTTCGCAGCACTCCGCAACCAGTTCGCACCATTCCGCAACCAGTTCGCACTACTCTGCAACCAGTTCACACCACTCCGCATACAGTTCGCAGCACTCCGCAACCAGTTCGCACCATTCCGCAACCAGTTCGCACTACTCTGCAACCAGTTCACACCACTCCGCATACAGTTCGCAGCACTCCGCAACCAGTTCGCACCATTCCGCAACCAGTTCGCACTACTCTGCAACCAGTTCACACCACTCCGCATACAGTTCGCAGCACTCCGCAACCAGTTCGCACCATTCCGCAACCAGTTCGCACTACTCTGCAACCAGTTCACACCACTCCGCATACAGTTCGCAGCACTCCGCAACCAGTTCGCACCATTCCGCAACCAGTTCGCACTACTCTGCAACCAGTTCACACCACTCCGCATACAGTTCGCAGCACTCCGCAACCAGTTCGCACCATTCCGCAACCCGTTCGCACCCCTCCGCAACCAGTTCGCACCACTATGCAACCGGTCCGCACCACTCCGCAACCAGTTCGTACCACTCTGCAACCAGTTCGCACGACTCTGCAACCAGTTTGCACCACTCCGCAGCCAGTTCGCACCACTGCGCAACCAGTTTGCACCACTCCGGATCCAGTTTGCACCACTCCGCAACCAATTCGCACCAGTCCGCAACCAGTTCGCACCACTCCGGAACCAGTTCGCACCACTCGGCAATCCGTTCGCACCACTCCGCAGCCAGTTTGTACCACTCTGCGACCAGTTCGCACCACTCCGCAACGCGTTTGCACCACTCCGCAACCAGTTCGCACCACTCCGCAACCAGTTTGCACCACTCCGGAACCAGTTTGCACCACTCCGCAACCAGTTTGCACCACTCCGCAACCGGTTTGCACCACTCCGAAACCAGTTGGCACCGCTCCACAACCAGTTCACACCACTCCGCATACAGTTCGCAGCACTCCGCAACCAGTTCGCACTACTCCGGAACCAGTTCCCACCACTCCACAACCGGTTTGCACCACTCCGCAACCAGTTCGCACCACTCTGCAACCGGTTCACACCACTCCGCAACCAGTTCTCACCACTTCGCAACCAGTTCGTAACACTCCGCAACCAGCTCGCACCACTCCGCGACCAGTTCGCACCACTCCACAACCAGTTCGCACCACTCTGCAACAAGTTCGCACCACTCCGTAACCAGTTCGCACCACTCCGCAACAACTTCGCACCACTGGGCAACCAGTTCGCACCACTCCGCAACCAGTTGGCACCACTCCGCAACCAGTTGGCACCACTCCGCAACCAGTTGGCACCACTCCGCAACCAGTTGGCACCACTCCGCAACCAGTTGGCACCACTCCGCAACCAGTTGGCACCACTCCGCAACCAGTTGGCACCACTCCGCAACCAGTTGGCACCACTCCGCAACCAGTTGGCACCACTCCGCAACCAGTTGGCACCACTCCGCAACCAGTTGGCACCACTCCGCAACCAGTTGGCACCACTCCGCAACCAGTTGGCACCACTCCGCAACCAGTTGGCACCACTCCGCAACCAGTTGGCACCACTCCGCAACCAGTTGGCACCACTCCGCAACCAGTTGGCACCACTCCGCAACCAGTTGGCACCACTCCGCAACCAGTTGGCACCACTCCGCAACCAGTTGGCACCACTCCGCAACCAGTTGGCACCACTCCGCAACCAGTTGGCACCACTCCGCAACCAGTTGGCACCACTCCGCAACCAGTTGGCACCACTCCGCAACCAGTTGGCACCACTCCGCAACCAGTTGGCACCACTCCGCAACCAGTTGGCACCACTCCGCAACCAGTTGGCACCACTCCGCAACCAGTTGGCACCACTCCGCAACCAGTTGGCACCACTCCGCAACCAGTTGGCACCACTCCGCAACCAGTTGGCACCACTCCGCAACCAGTTGGCACCACTCCGCAACCAGTTGGCACCACTCCGCAACCAGTTGGCACCACTCCGCAACCAGTTGGCACCACTCCGCAACCAGTTGGCACCACTCCGCAACCAGTTGGCACCACTCCGCAACCAGTTGGCACCACTCCGCAACCAGTTGGCACCACTCCGCAACCAGTTGGCACCACTCCGCAACCAGTTGGCACCACTCCGCAACCAGTTGGCACCACTCCGCAACCAGTTGGCACCACTCCGCAACCAGTTGGCACCACTCCGCAACCAGTTGGCACCACTCCGCAACCAGTTGGCACCACTCCGCAACCAGTTGGCACCACTCCGCAACCAGTTGGCACCACTCCGCAACCAGTTGGCACCACTCCGCAACCAGTTGGCACCACTCCGCAACCAGTTGGCACCACTCCGCAACCAGTTGGCACCACTCCGCAACCAGTTGGCACCACTCCGCAACCAGTTGGCACCACTCCGCAACCAGTTGGCACCACTCCGCAACCAGTTGGCACCACTCCGCAACCAGTTGGCACCACTCCGCAACCAGTTGGCACCACTCCGCAACCAGTTGGCACCACTCCGCAACCAGTTGGCACCACTCCGCAACCAGTTGGCACCACTCCGCAACCAGTTGGCACCACTCCGCAACCAGTTGGCACCACTCCGCAACCAGTTGGCACCACTCCGCAACCAGTTGGCACCACTCCGCAACCAGTTGGCACCACTCCGCAACCAGTTGGCACCACTCCGCAACCAGTTGGCACCACTCCGCAACCAGTTGGCACCACTCCGCAACCAGTTGGCACCACTCCGCAACCAGTTGGCACCACTCCGCAACCAGTTGGCACCACTCCGCAACCAGTTGGCACCACTCCGCAACCAGTTGGCACCACTCCGCAACCAGTTGGCACCACTCCGCAACCAGTTGGCACCACTCCGCAACCAGTTGGCACCACTCCGCAACCAGTTGGCACCACTCCGCAACCAGTTGGCACCACTCCGCAACCAGTTGGCACCACTCCGCAACCAGTTGGCACCACTCCGCAACCAGTTGGCACCACTCCGCAACCAGTTGGCACCACTCCGCAACCAGTTGGCACCACTCCGCAACCAGTTGGCACCACTCCGCAACCAGTTGGCACCACTCCGCAACCAGTTGGCACCACTCCGCAACCAGTTGGCACCACTCCGCAACCAGTTGGCACCACTCCGCAACCAGTTGGCACCACTCCGCAACCAGTTGGCACCACTCCGCAACCAGTTGGCACCACTCCGCAACCAGTTGGCACCACTCCGCAACCAGTTGGCACCACTCCGCAACCAGTTGGCACCACTCCGCAACCAGTTGGCACCACTCCGCAACCAGTTGGCACCACTCCGCAACCAGTTGGCACCACTCCGCAACCAGTTGGCACCACTCCGCAACCAGTTGGCACCACTCCGCAACCAGTTGGCACCACTCCGCAACCAGTTGGCACCACTCCGCAACCAGTTGGCACCACTCCGCAACCAGTTGGCACCACTCCGCAACCAGTTGGCACCACTCCGCAACCAGTTGGCACCACTCCGCAACCAGTTGGCACCACTCCGCAACCAGTTGGCACCACTCCGCAACCAGTTGGCACCACTCCGCAACCAGTTGGCACCACTCCGCAACCAGTTGGCACCACTCCGCAACCAGTTGGCACCACTCCGCAACCAGTTGGCACCACTCCGCAACCAGTTGGCACCACTCCGCAACCAGTTGGCACCACTCCGCAACCAGTTGGCACCACTCCGCAACCAGTTGGCACCACTCCGCAACCAGTTGGCACCACTCCGCAACCAGTTGGCACCACTCCGCAACCAGTTGGCACCACTCCGCAACCAGTTGGCACCACTCCGCAACCAGTTGGCACCACTCCGCAACCAGTTGGCACCACTCCGCAACCAGTTGGCACCACTCCGCAACCAGTTGGCACCACTCCGCAACCAGTTGGCACCACTCCGCAACCAGTTGGCACCACTCCGCAACCAGTTGGCACCACTCCGCAACCAGTTGGCACCACTCCGCAACCAGTTGGCACCACTCCGCAACCAGTTGGCACCACTCCGCAACCAGTTGGCACCACTCCGCAACCAGTTGGCACCACTCCGCAACCAGTTGGCACCACTCCGCAACCAGTTGGCACCACTCCGCAACCAGTTGGCACCACTCCGCAACCAGTTGGCACCACTCCGCAACCAGTTGGCACCACTCCGCAACCAGTTCGCACCACTCCGTAACCAGTTTGCACCACTCCGCAACCAGTTCACACCACTCCGCAACCAGTTCTCACCACTTCGCAACCAGTTCGTACCACTCCGCAACCAGCTCGCACCACTCCGCAACCAGTTTACACCACTCCGCAACCAGTTCGCACCACTCATCAACCAGTTGGCACCACTCCGGAACCAGTTTGCACCACTCCGCAACCAGTTCGCAACACTCCGCAACCAGTTCGCACCACTCCGGACCCAGTTCGCACCACTCCGCACCAGTTCGCACCACTCCGCAACCAGTTCGCACCACTCCACAACTGGGTTGCACCACTCCGCAACCAGTTCGCACCAGTCCGCAAGCGGTTCGCACCACTCCGCAACCAGTTCGCACCACTTCACAACCAGTTCGCATCTCTCCGCAACCGGTTCGCACCACCCCGCAACGGGTTCACACCACTCCGCAACCAGTTTGAATCACTCCGCAACCAGTTCACACCACTCCGCAACGAGTTTGCACCACTCCGCAACCAGTTCCCACCACTCCGCAACCAGTTCGCACCACTCCGGAACCAGTTTGCACAACGCCGCAACCAGTTCGCACCACTCCGCAACCAGTTCGCACCACTCGGAAACCAGTTCGCACCACTCCACAACCAGTTCGCACCACTCAGCAACCAGTTCGCACCACTCCGCAACCAGTTCGCACCACACCGCAACCAGTTCGCACTACTCCACAACCGGTCTGCACCACACCGCAACCAGTTCGCACCAACCCGCAACCGGTTCACACCACTCCGCAACCAGTTCTCATCACTTCGCAACCAGTTCGTCACACTCCACAACCAGTTCGCACCACTCCACAACCAGGTCGCACCACTCCGCAACCAGTTCGCACCACTCTGCAACCAGTTCACACCACTCCACAACCAGTTCGCACCACTCCGCAACCACTTCGCACCATTGCGCAACCAGTTCTCACCACCCTGCAGCCAGTTCGCACCACTCCGCAACCAGTTCGCACCACTCTGCAACCAGTTCGCACCTCTCCGCAACCAGTTTGCACCACTCCACAGCCAGTTTGCACCACTCCGCAACCAGTTCGCACCACTCCCCAACCAGTTCGCACCACTCCGCAACCAGTTTGCACAACTCCGCAACCAGTTGACACCACTCCGCAACCAGTTTGCACCACCCGCGACCGGTTCGTACAACTCAGCAACCAGTTCACACCACTCCGCAACCGGTTCGCACCACTCCACAACCAGTTCGCACCACTACGCAACCGGTTTGCACCACTCCGCAACCAGTTCGCACCACTCCGCAACCAGTTCGCACCACCCCGCAACCAGTTTGCACCACTCCGCAACCAGTTCGCACCACTCCGCAACCATTTCGCACCACTCCCCAACCAGTTCGCACCACTCGGCAATAAGTTTGCACCATTCCACACCAGTTCGCACCACTCCGCAAACAGTTCGCACCACTCCACAACCGGTTTGCACCACTCCGCAACCAGTTTGCACCAGTCGGCAAGCGGTTCGCACCTAAGGGTGTTCACCAAAAGCTGAGACTCATGAGTCGGACTCGCGAGTCCGAGTCCACACCCAGACTCGCGAGTCTGAGTCCAGGGTCCCAGACTCGACTTGGACTCGAGAGTCCAAGAGGAGCTCTCATGAAAATATGGAGGGGGTAAAACATTGCAGTCACAATGTTGAAATACAAGAAAAACTACTGAATGGACTCAATTCATACATGTATATGCATGCTTGATGACATGAGGAACCAAAAATGTGAATAGGAGAGAAAAATGGCTATTTGGTTGTCTGTTCTTCCATAGACTCATGAGTTTTTTTCGCGAGTCCGTGGACTCGAGATTCTGTGGACTCGCGAGTCTCAGCCCAGACTCGCGAGTCCGAAACTGGACCCAGACTCAGACTCGCGAGTCCGAGTCTGGGTCCAGACTCAAGAGTCTGAACTCGTGTACACCCTTATTCGCACCACTCCGCAACCAGTTCGCACCACTCCGCAACCAGTTCGCACCTCTCCGCAACCGGTTTGCATCACCCCGCAACCGGTTCGCACCACTCTGCAACCAGTTCGCACCACTCTGCAACCAGTTCGCACCACTCCACAACCGGTCCGCACCACTCGGCAACCAGTTTGAACCACTCCGCATCCAGTTCACACCACTATGCAACGAGTTTGCACCACTCCGCAACCAGTTCGCACCACTCTGCAACCAGTTCGCACCACTCCGCAACCAGTTCGCACCACTCCGCAACCAGTTCGCACCACTCCGCAACAAGTTCGCACCACTCCGAAACCAGTTCGCACCACTCCACAACCAGTTCGCACCACTCTGCAACCAGTTCGCACCAGTCCGCAACCAGTTCGCACTACTCCACAACCGATTTGCACCACTCCGCAACCAGTTCGCACCACTCCGCAACCGGTTCACACCACTCCGCAACCAGTTCTCACCACTTCGCAACCAGTTCGTAACACTCCGCAGCCAGTTCGCACCACTCCGCAACCAGTTTGCACCACTCCACAACCAGTTCCCACCACTCTGCAACCAGTTCGCACCACTCCGCAACCAGTTGGCAACACTCCGTAACCAGTTCGCACCACTCCGCAACCAGTTCGCACTACTCTGCAACCAGTTTGCACCACTCCGCAGCCAGTTCGCACCAGTTGGCAACCAGTTTGCACCAGTTTGCCACCCGTTCGCACCACTCCACAACCCGTTTGCACCAATCCGCAACCAGTTTACACCACTCCGCAACCAGTTCGCACCACTCCTCAACCAGCTCGCACCACTTCGCAACCACTTTGCACCACTCTGCAGCCAGTTCGCACCACTCCGCAACCAGTTCGCACCACTCCGCAACCAGTTCCCACCACTACGCAACCAGTTCGCACCACTCCGCAACCAGTTCGCACCACTCCACAACCAGTTCACACCACTCCGCAAC
>SZWC01015375.1:3708-21103 GCA_023375785.1 Penium margaritaceum | reverse complement strand
ACTCCGCAACCAGTTCGCACCACTCCGCAACCAGTTCGCACCACTCCGCAACCAGTTCGCACCACTCCGCAACCAGTTCGCACCACTCCGCAACCAGTTTTTACCACTCCGCAAAAAGTTTGCACAACTCCGCAACCAGTTCGCACCACTCCACAACCAGTTCGCACCACTCCGCAACCCATTCGCAGCCCTTCGCAACCAGTTGACACCACTCCGCAACCAGTTTGCACCACACCGCAACCAGTTCGCACCACTCCGCAACCAGTTTGCACCACTCTGGAACCAATTCCAACCACTCCGCAACCAGTTTGCACCACCCGCGACAGGTTTGTACAACTCAGCAACCAGTTCGCACCACTCAGCAACAGGTTCGCACCACTCCGCAACCGGTTTGCACCACTACGCAACCGGTTGGCACCACTCCGCAACGAGTTTGTACCACTCCGCAACCACTTTGCACCACTCCGCAACCAGTTCGCACCACTCCACAACCAGTTCGCACCACTCCGCAACCAGTTCGCACCACTCCGCAACGAGTTCGCACCACTCCGCAACCAGTTCGCAGCACGCCGCAACGAGTTCGCACCACTCCGCAACCAGTTCGCAGCACTCCGCACCAATTCGCACCACTCCGCAACCAGTTCGCACCACCCCACAACCAGTTTGCACCACTCCGCAACCGGTTCACACCACTCCGAAACCAGTTCGCACCACTCCGCAACCGGTTCGCACCACTCCGCAACCAGTTTGCACCACTCTTCAACACGTTCGCACCACTCCACAACCAGTTCGCACCACACTGCAACCAGTTCACACCACACTGCAACCAGTTTGCACCATTCTGCAACCAGTTCGCACCACTCCGCAAGCAATTCGCACCACTCCTCAACCAGTTCGCACCACTCCGAAACCGATTCGCACCACTCCGCAACCAGTTCGCACCACTCCGCAACCAGTTCGCACCACTCTGCAACCAGTTCGCACCACTCCGCAACCAGTTTGCACCACTCCGCAACCAGTTCGCACCACTCTGCAGCCAGTTCGCACCACTCCGCAACCAGTTCGCACCACTCCGCAACCAGTTCGCACCACTCCGCAACCCGTTTGCACCTCTCCGCAACCAGTTCGCACCACTCAGCAACCAGTTCGCACCACTCCGCAGCCAGTTCACACCACTCCGCAACCAGTTCGCACCACTGCGCAACCAGTGCGCAACACTCTACAACCAGTTTGCACCACTCCGCAACCAGTTCAAACCACTCTGCATCCAGTTTGCACCACTCCGCAACCTGCTTGCACCACTCCACAACCAGTTCGCACCACACCGCAACCATTTCGGAGCACTCCGCAACCAGTTCCCACCACTCCGCAACCAGTTTGCAACAATCAGCAACCACTTCGCACCACTCTGCAACCAGTTTGAAGCACTCCGCAACCAGTTCGCAGAACACCGAAACCAGTTCGCACCACTCCGCAACCAGTTTGCACCACTCGGCAACCAGTTCACACCACTTCGCAACCAGTTCCCACCACTCCGCAACCAGCTTGCACCGCTTCCGCAACCAGCTTGCACCACTCTGCAACCAGGTCTCACCACTCAGCAACCACTTCGCACCACTCCACAACCACTTTGCACCACTCTACAACCAGTTCGCACCGCTCCGCAACCAGATTGCACCACTCCGCAACCAGTTCGCCCCAATCCGCAACCAGTTTGCACCACTCCGCAGCCAGTTTGCACCACTCCGCAACTAGTTTGCACCACTCCGTAACCAGTTTGCACCACTCCGCAACCAGTTTGCACCACTCCGCAGCCAGTTTGCACCACTCCGCAACTAGTTTGCACCACTCCGTAACCAGTTTGCACCACTCCGCAACCAGTTTGCACCAATCCGCAACCCGTTTGCACCACCCCGTAACCAGTTCGCACCACTCCGCAGCCAGTTTGCACCACTCGGGAACCAGTTCTCACAACTCCGCAACCAGTTCGCACCACTCCGCAACCAGTTTCCACCACTCCGCAAGCAGTTCACACCACTCCACAACCAGTTCGCCCCACTCCTCAACCAGTTCGCACCACTCTGCATCCAGTTCGCACCACTCTGCAACCGGGTCGCACTACTCTGCAACCAGTACGCACCACTCCGCACCCAGTTCGCACCACTCCGCAACCAGTTTGCACTACTCTGCAACCAGTTCGCACCACTCCACAACCAGTTCACACCACTCTGCAGCCAGTTCGCACCACTCCACAACCAGTTCGCACCACTCTGCAATCAGTTTGCACCAATCCGCAACCAGTTTGCACCAATCCGCAACCAGTTCGCACCACTTCTCAACCGGTTTGCACCAATCTGCAACCAGTTCGCACCACTCCGCAACCAGTTCGCACCATTCCGCAGCCAGTTCGCTCCACTCCGCAACGAGGTCGCACCACTCCACAACCAGTTCGCACCACTCCGCAACCAGTTCGCACACCTCACCCGGCAACCGGTTCGAACCACTCACTCCGCAACCAGCTGCAGCACTCACTCCGCAACCAGTTCGCACCACTATGCAACCAGTTTGCACCACTCCGCAACCAGTTCGCACCACTCCACAACCAGTTTGCAGCACTCCTCAACCAGTTCGCACCACTTTGCAACCAGTTCGCACCACTCCGCAACCAGTTCGCACCACTCCGCAACCAGTTCGCACCATTCGGCAACCACTTCGCACCACTCCACAACCAGTTCGCACCACTCCTCAACCAGTTCGAACCACTCCGCAACCTGTTCGCACCACTGTTGTGCCTTTTCTTACCGCGCTCGTCATTATTCCACGATGTCACTTAACTCCCGCGCTTTCCATGTTGTCCTCCGCACATCTCCTCCTTCCGCACACCATAAGACTTCATTCCACATTCACCAGGACACAATGTTAGAATTGATCACTCACAAGTGGTCTTTCCTTCTTTCACATCACCCCTCTGATATGGCAATTCCGCGGAACTCCATCACCCCCTCCCGGAACACCCCTATTCCGCGGATTTGGCTTCCCCGTAGTGTCCCTGACATGGCAATTCCGCGGGTACACACATAGCCCACTTCTGCAACCCCTCTTCCGTGGATTTGGCCTCTCCCTAGTGCATCTAACATGGCGATTCCGCGGATACACACATGGTCCACTTTTGCAACCCCCTTTCTGCGGATTTGGCATCCTCTACACCCTTAGAACAGGCCCATTCCGCAGTCCCACCCCCTAGTCACTTTGGCAACACCCTTATTGTGGATTCCATCACTCCGCTAAAGCATAGAACATGGCAAATCCGTGGAACCAAGACAGAGACACAGAAATCACACTGCGGAGGCCCAATATCCTTCCTTCCTCTCTGTTGAGAGTTGTCCAAGGGCCACCCATCCACTTCCGCGGTCAGCTGGGCACTCTTCTGCGCTCTTCACTTGTGTCAGGCCAGTCTTGTGAGTGATTCCGCGGAACACCTTTTGTCATCTTCGGAGTCCTCAGATTCACTTGCGGATTCCATGGTGACAGAGTGCTGAGATGAAGGAGAGAGTGAGGCAAGGTTGCGAGGCAATAAGCTTGATTAACTCATGTCAACTGAATACAAGTCCACAAGCCCAAATCCCCAACACCACACTGATGCAACTAAGCCCATTATATAGTCCGCTACACCCTTCCCCGCCGCGTCGCGGCCCCTTTGAATTCACACCCACTATCACCACTACTTTAGTCCCATCTGCGAAGCAAGTGCCACCGTTGCTTCCTCCTTGCTCGTCGCGCCGCCTCCCGTCACTTCTTGGTCTTCACGCCTTGTGGTTCCCGCCATTCTTGGTCCGGTTGTCTTCCCGCGTCTTGCACAACACTTCCACACCTTGTGTGACCCCTTCCTTTGTTTGCACCGCTTGTGCCTCTTGTTCCACCCTCACACACCTCTCCTCTAAACATCAAATCCGCGGATGCACATGGAGGCCTCTTTCCGCACCCCTCTTGTCCACACAAGTGACTCCAACACCATAAAAAAGGTAGCAAATCCACGGGTCAATATTATGGCAACTTTCCGCCTCCTCCGCGGCATTGTAACTTGCCCCTTTCTTGTTACTGGCAAGGCAATTCCGCGGGTTAGGCACCCAGCACCATTCCGCGGCACTTCCTCCTCACCTTAGCCATAAAACACTCTCCCAAACATGCCCATTCCGCTCCTGACCATCATGGCACTTTCTTACGCCCTCCGCGGACCCAAAGCTTGCTCCGGTAGCATCCCAAATAACCCAAATCTGCGGCTGAACCTTGCACCATATTATCAGGCCTTCCGCGGACCCCAAAGTCACCCAATTTCCCTTCCCAAGATGCCTAATCCGCAGACACACCCCCTGCCCTCGTTTTGCCTCTTCCGCGGAGCCCCAAATATGAAGCCATTGTTACTGAACACCCAATTCCGCGGGTCTACCACCAGGCACAATTCCAGCCTTCCTCACACCCATAAACGGCCCCACACAAGCCCAGAAAGATGCCCATTCCACTCCTCCAACATGAGGATCAATTGTGACTCTCTCTTTTTGCCCAAAGACCACCCTTACTCACCTCAACTCCATCGCGGAAGTCCATGACTCGGTCTCCCACGCGGATTATTTGCGTGCGCGGCATATTTCATGTAAACAGTGTTGCCCCACCCTCCTTTTCTAAAGCGAGGTCTCCGAGCTTCTTCTCGCTTCATTCGTGGCCATTTTTGTTCTCATCTTGTGGCAGCAGTCACGCGGAAAGGAATGCATGCCTCATGGTGTGGGTCTCGTGCATCACCTCGCGGCTATTCTGCAGTACACGCACATCCAGCGCACAATGGTTCCTACATCCCTTATCTCACAAGCACTGTTGCTCATTCCATGTGACACTTGAGCCGCGGAAAGAAGTTCCTACTACTGTGCGGGTCTCGTGCGTCGCCTCGTAGCTATTTCGCGGTATACGCACATCCAACGCACAGTTTCTCCTATGTACATATTTCCGCAAACACATATGCAACATGGAGGTGATCACAACCAAATGACAAACACGCTGCGGAATGACTTCCTTCCAGATCTCCTCATCAGACACTCAGGTTGCCCTATGCAAATGAAGGTTGAGCCAAGTGGCCAGCTCTGTACTTATTGGTCTGCTGCTGCTTGCCATGCAACTCCGCTCCATTTGGCCTCTCTGCCGCAATGGAACCCTATGCACCAAGGAGTCAGCTCTGCACCTCGTACTCTGCTGCACTTCCGGTACTCTTCACCATGGAGCCCCATCTGACTGATCTTCCGAAGGCCTGCAGTGTAGTTCTGCTTGTTGAAGAGCAAGGAACTGTCCACGCTCACCGCATAATAAACAGTGTTGTCCCTTTTTTTGCCGTGCTCGTCGTTATTCCGGGATGTCACTTCAGTTCCGCGCCTTCCATGTTGTCCTCCGCACATCTCCTCCTTCCGCACACCATAAGACTTCATTCCACATTCACCAGGACACAATGTCACAATTGATCACTCACAAGTGGTCTTTCCTTCTTTCACATCACCTCTCTGATCTGGCAATTCCGCGGAACTCCATCACCCCTTCCCGGAACACCCCTATTCTGCGGATTTGGCTTCCCCGTAGTGTCCCTGACATGGCAATTCCGCGGGTACATACATAGCCCACTTCTGCAACCCCTCTTCCGCAGATTTGGCCTCTCCCTAGTGCCTCTAACATGGCGATTCCGCGGATACACACATAGTCCACTTTTGCAGCCCCCTTTCTGCGGATTTGGCACCCTCTACACCCCTAGAACAGGCCCATTCCGCAGTCCCACCCCCTAGTCACTTTGGCAACACCCTTATTGTGGATTCCATCACTCCGCTAAAGCATAGAACATGGCAAATCCGCGGAACCAAGACAGAGACACAGAAATCACACTACGGAGGCCCAATATCCTTCCTTCCTCTCTCTTGAGAGTTGTCCAAGGGCCACCCATCCACTTCTGCGGTCAGCTGGGCACTCTTCCGCGCTCTTCACTTGTGTCAGGCCAGTCTTGTGAGTGATTCCGCGGAACACCTTTTGTCATCTTCGGAGTCCTCAGATTCACTTGCGGATTCCATGGTGACAGAGTGCTGAGATGAAGGAGAGAGTGAGGCAAGGTTGCGAGGCAATAAGCTTGATTAACTCATGTCAACTGAACACAAGTCCACAAGCCCGAATCCCCAACACCACACTGATGCAACTAAGCCCATTATATAGTCCGCTACACCCTTCCCCGCCGCATCGCGGCCCCTTTGAATTCACACCCACTACCACCACTACTTTAGTCCCATCCGCGAAGCAAGTGCCACCGTTGCTTCCTCCTTGCTCGTCGCGCCGCCTCTCGTCACTTCTTGGTCTTCGCGCCTTGTGGTTCCCGCCATTCTTGGTCCAGTTGTCTTCCCGCGTCTTGCACAAAACTTCCGCACCTTGTGTGACCCCTTCCTTTGTCCGCACCACTTGTGCCTCTTATTCCACCCTCACACGCCTCTCCTCTAAACATCAAATCCGCGGATGCACATGGAGGCCTCTTTCCGCACCCCTCTTGTCCACACAAGTGACTCCAAGACCATCAAAAAGGTGGCAAATCCGCGGGTCAATATTATGGCAACTTTCCGCCTCCTCCGCGGCATTGTAACTTGCCCCTTTCTTGTTACTGGCAAGGCAATTCCACGAATTAGGCACCTAGCACCATTCCGCGACACTTCCTCCTCACCTTAGCCATAAAACACTCTCCCAAGCATGCCCATTCTGCTCCTGACCATCATGGCACTTTCTTACGCCCTCCGTGCACCCAAAGCTTGCTCCGGTAGCATCCCAAATAACCCAAATCCGCGGCTGAACCTTGCACCATGTTTTCAGGCCTTCCGCGGACCCCAAAGTCACCCAATTTCCCTTCCCAAGATGCCTAATCCGCAGACACACCCCCTGCCCTCGTTTTGCCTCTTCCGCGGAGCCCCAAATATGAAGCCATTGTTACTGAACACCCAATTCCGCGGGTCTACCACCAGGCACAATTCCAGCCTTCCTCATACCCATAAACGGCCCCACACAAGCCCAGAAAGATGCCCATTCTGCTCCTCCAACATGAGGATCAACTGTGACTCTCTCCTTTTGCCCAAAGACCACCCTTACTCGCCTCAACTCCATCGCGGAAGTCCATGACTCGGTCTCCCACGCGGATTATTTGCGTGCGCGGCATATTTCATGTAAACAGTGTTGCCCCACCCTCCTTTTCTAAAGCGAGGTCTCCGAGCTTCTTCTTGCTTCATTCGTGGCCATTTTTGTTCTCATCTTGTGGCAGCAGTCACACGGAAAGGAATGCATCCCTCATTGTGCGGGTCTCGTGCATCACCTCGCGGCTATTCCGTGGTACACGCACATCCAGCGCACAATGGTTCCTACATCCCTTATCTCACAAGCACTGTTGCTCATTCCATGTGACACTTGAGCCGCGGAAAGAAGATCCTACTACTGTGCGGGTCTCGTGCGTCGCCTTGCAGCTATTCCGCAGTACACGCACATCCAACGCACAGTTTCTCCTTTGTACATATTTCCGCAAACACATATGCAACATGGAGGTGATCACAACCAAATGACAAACACGCTGCGGGATGACTTCCTTTCAGATCTCCTCATCAGACACTCAGGTTGCCCTATGCAAATGAAGGTTGAGCCAAGTGACCAGCTCTGTACTTATTGGTCTTCTGCTGCTTGCCATGTAACTCCGCTCCATTCGGCCTCTCTGCCGCAATGGAACCCTATGCACCAAGGAGTCAGCTCTGCACCTCGTACTCTACTGCACTTCCGGTACTCTTCACCATGGAGCCCCATCAGACTGATCTTCCGAAGGCCTGCAGTGTAGTTCTGCTTGTTAAAGAGCAAGGAACTGTCCACGCTCACCGCACCATAACCAGTTCGCACCACTCCACAACCAGTTCCGACCACTCAGCAACTAGTTCGCACCACTCCCCAACCAGTTTGCACCACTCACTCCGCAACCAGTTCGCACCAATCACTCCGCAACCAGTTCGCACCACTCACTCCGCAACCAGTTCGCACCACTCACTCCGCAACCAGTCCACACCACTCACTCCCCAACCAGTTCGCACCACTGACTTCGCAACCAAATCCCACCATTCCGCAACAATTTTGCACCACTCCGCAACTAGGTCGCACCACTCCGCAAGCAGTTCGCACCACTCCGCAAGCCGTTCGCACCACTCCGCAACCAGTTCGCACCACTCCACAACCAGTTCGCACCACTCCGCAACCAGTTCGCACCACTCCGCAACCAGTTCGCACCACTCCGCAACCAGTTCGCACCACTCCACAACCAGTTCGCACCACTCCGCAAGCAGTTCGCACCACTCCGCAAGCAGTTCGCACCACTCCGCAAGCAGTTCGCACCACTCCGCAAGCAGTTCGCACCACTCCGCAAGCAGTTCGCACCACTCCGCAAGCAGTTCGCACCACTCCGCAAGCAGTTCGCACCACTCCGCAAGCAGTTCGCACCACTCCGCAAGCAGTTCGCACCACTCCGCAAGCAGTTCGCACCACTCCGCAAGCAGTTCGCACCACTCCGCAAGCAGTTCGCACCACTCCGCAAGCAGTTCGCACCACTCCGCAAGCAGTTCGCACCACTCCGCAAGCAGTTCGCACCACTCCGCAAGCAGTTCGCACCACTCCGCAAGCAGTTCGCACCACTCCGCAAGCAGTTCGCACCACTCCGCAAGCAGTTCGCACCACTCCGCAAGCAGTTCGCACCACTCCGCAAGCAGTTCGCACCACTCCGCAAGCAGTTCGCACCACTCCGCAAGCAGTTCGCACCACTCCGCAAGCAGTTCGCACCACTCCGCAAGCAGTTCGCACCACTCCGCAAGCAGTTCGCACCACTCCGCAAGCAGTTCGCACCACTCCGCAAGCAGTTCGCACCACTCCGCAAGCCGTTCGCACCACTCCGCAACCAGTTCGCAGCACTCCGCAACCAGTTCGCACCACTCCCCAACCAGTTCGCACCACTCCGCAGCCTGTTGCAACACTCAGCAACTGGTTTGCACCACTGCGTAACCAGTTCACACCACCCCGCAACCAGTGCGCACCACTCCGCAACCAGTTCGCACTACTCCGCAACCAGTTCGCACCACTCCGTAACCAGTTCGCACCATTCCGCAACCAGTTCGCACCACTACGCAACCAATTCGCACCACTCCGCAACCAGTTCGTACCACTCCGCAACCAGTTCGCACCACTTCGCAGCCAGTTCGCACCACTCCGCAACCAGTTCCCACCACTCCGCAACCAGTTCACACCACTCGGCACCCAACTCGCACCACTCTGCGACCAGTTTGCACCACTCCGCAACCAGTTCGCACCACTCCACAACCAGTTCACACCACTCCTCAACCAGTTCGCACCACTCCGCTACATGTTCGCACCACTCCGCAGCCAGTTTTCGCCACTCTGCAACCAGTTCCCACCACTCCGCAACCAGTTCGCACCACTCCGCACCCAGCTCGCACCACTCTGCGACCAGTTCGCACCACTTCGCAATCAGTTCGTCCACTCCACAACCAGTTCTCACCAATCCACAACCAGTTCCCACCACTCAGCAACTAGTTCGCACCACTCCACAACCAGTTCGTACCACTCGCAACCAGTTCGCACCACTCCGAACCAGTTCGCACCACTCACTCCGCAACCAGTTTGCACCAATCAATCTGCAACCAGTTCGCACCACTCACTCCCCAACCAGTTCGCACCACTCACTCCGCAACCAGTTCGCACCACTCCGCAACCTGTTCGCACCATTCTGCAGCCAGTTCGCACCACTCCGCAACGAGTTCGCACCACTCCGCAACCTGTTCGCACCATTCTGCAGCCAGTTCGCACCACTCCGCAACGAGTTCGCACCACTCCGCAACCTGTTCGCACCATTCTGCAGCCAGTTCGCACCACTCCGCAACGAGTTCGCACCACTCCGCAACCTGTTCGCACCATTCTGCAGCCAGTTCGCACCACTCCGCAACGAGTTCGCACCACTCCGCAACCTGTTCGCACCATTCTGCAGCCAGTTCGCACCACTCCGCAACGAGTTCGCACCACTCCGCAACCTGTTCGCACCATTCTGCAGCCAGTTCGCACCACTCCGCAACGAGTTCGCACCACTCCGCAACCTGTTCGCACCATTCTGCAGCCAGTTCGCACCACTCCGCAACGAGTTCGCACCACTCCGCAACCTGTTCGCACCATTCTGCAGCCAGTTCGCACCACTCCGCAACGAGTTCGCACCACTCCGCAACCTGTTCGCACCATTCTGCAGCCAGTTCGCACCACTCCGCAACGAGTTCGCACCACTCCGCAACCTGTTCGCACCATTCTGCAGCCAGTTCGCACCACTCCGCAACGAGTTCGCACCACTCCGCAACCTGTTCGCACCATTCTGCAGCCAGTTCGCACCACTCCGCAACGAGTTCGCACCACTCCGCAACCTGTTCGCACCATTCTGCAGCCAGTTCGCACCACTCCGCAACTAATTCGCACCACTTCGCAACTAGTTCGCACCACTCCATAACCAGTTCGTACCACTCGCAACCAGTTCGCACCACTCTGTAACCGGTTCGGACCACTCTGCAACCAATTCGCACCACTCCGCAACCAGCTCGCACCACTCTGCAACCAGTTTGCACCATTCGGCAACCAGTTCGCACCACTCCGAACCAGTTCGCACCACTCACTCCCCAACCAGTTTACACCACTCACTCCGCAACTAGTTCGCACCACTTTCTCCGCAATCAGTTCGCACTGCTCACTCCGCAACCAATTCGCAGCACTATGCAACCAGTTTGCACCACTCTGCAACGAGTTGGCACCACTCCGCAACCAGTTTGCACCACTCCGCAACTAGTTTGCACCACTTCGCAACCAGTTCGCACCACTCCGCAACCTGTTGCAACACTCCGCAACTGGTTTGCACCACAGCGTAACCCGTTCGCACCACTCCGCAACCAGTGCGCATCACTCCGCAACCAGTTTGCACTAGTCCGCAACCAGTTCGCACCACTCCGCAACTAATTCGCACCACTTCGCAACTAGTTCACACCACTCCGCAACCAGTTCGCACCACTCCTCAACCTGTTTGCATCACTCCACAACCTGTTTGCACCACTCCACAGCCAGTTCGCACCACTCCACAACCAGTTCGCACGACTCCGCAACGAGTTCGCACCACTCCACAACCAGTTCGCACCACTCTGCGACCAGTTCGCACCTCTTCGCAACCAGTTCGCACCACTCAATCCGCAACCAGTTTGCACCTCTCCGCAACACATTCCCACCACTGACTCCGCAACCAGTTCGCACCACTCAATCCGCAACCAGTTCGCACCACTCACTCTGCAACCAGTTTGCACAACTCACTCCACAACCAGTTGGCGCCACTCACTCCGCATCCAGTTCGCACCACCCACTCCGCAACTAGTTCGCACCACTCACTCGGCAACCAGTTCGCACCACTCGGCAACCAGTTTGCACCACTCCGCAACCAGTTTGCACCACTCCGCAACCAGTTCGCACCACTCCCAAACCAGTTGACACCACTCCGCAACCAGTTCGCACCACTCCGCAACCAGTTTGCACCACTCCGGAACAAGTTCGCACCACTCCGCAACCCGTTCACACCACACGAAACCAGTTCGCACCACCCCGCAACCAGCTCGCACCACTCCGCAACCAGCTCGCACCACTCCGCAACCAGCTCGCACCACTCCGCAACCAGCTCGCACCACTCCGCAACCAGCTCGCACCACTCCGCAACCAGCTCGCACCACTCCGCAACCAGCTCGCACCACTCCGCAACCAGCTCGCACCACTCCGCAACCAGCTCGCACCACTCCGCAACCAGCTCGCACCACTCCGCAACCAGCTCGCACCACTCCGCAACCAGCTCGCACCACTCCGCAACCAGCTCGCACCACTCCGCAACCAGCTCGCACCACTCCGCAACCAGCTCGCACCACTCCGCAACCAGCTCGCACCACTCCGCAACCAGCTCGCACCACTCCGCAACCAGCTCGCACCACTCCGCAACCAGCTCGCACCACTCCGCAACCAGCTCGCACCACTCCGCAACCAGCTCGCACCACTCCGCAACCAGCTCGCACCACTCCGCAACCAGCTCGCACCACTCCGCAACCAGCTCGCACCACTCCGCAACCAGCTCGCACCACTCCGCAACCAGCTCGCACCACTCCGCAACCAGCTCGCACCACTCCGCAACCAGCTCGCACCACTCCGCAACCAGCTCGCACCACTCCGCAACCAGCTCGCACCACTCCGCAACCAGCTCGCACCACTCCGCAACCAGCTCGCACCACTCCGCAACCAGCTCGCACCACTCCGCAACCAGCTCGCACCACTCCGCAACCAGCTCGCACCACTCCGCAACCAGCTCGCACCACTCCGCAACCAGCTCGCACCACTCCGCAACCAGCTCGCACCACTCCGCAACCAGCTCGCACCACTCCGCAACCAGCTCGCACCACTCCGCAACCAGCTCGCACCACTCCGCAACCAGCTCGCACCACTCCGCAACCAGCTCGCACCACTCCGCAACCAGCTCGCACCACTCCGCAACCAGCTCGCACCACTCCGCAACCAGCTCGCACCACTCCGCAACCAGCTCGCACCACTCCGCAACCAGCTCGCACCACTCCGCAACCAGCTCGCACCACTCCGCAACCAGCTCGCACCACTCCGCAACCAGCTCGCACCACTCCGCAACCAGCTCGCACCACTCCGCAACCAGCTCGCACCACTCCGCAACCAGCTCGCACCACTCCGCAACCAGCTCGCACCACTCCGCAACCAGCTCGCACCACTCCGCAACCAGCTCGCACCACTCCGCAACCAGCTCGCACCACTCCGCAACCAGCTCGCACCACTCCGCAACCAGCTCGCACCACTCCGCAACCAGCTCGCACCACTCCGCAACCAGCTCGCACCACTCCGCAACCAGCTCGCACCACTCCGCAACCAGCTCGCACCACTCCGCAACCAGCTCGCACCACTCCGCAACCAGCTCGCACCACTCCGCAACCAGCTCGCACCACTCCGCAACCAGCTCGCACCACTCCGCAACCAGCTCGCACCACTCCGCAACCAGCTCGCACCACTCCGCAACCAGCTCGCACCACTCCGCAACCAGCTCGCACCACTCCGCAACCAGCTCGCACCACTCCGCAACCAGCTCGCACCACTCCGCAACCAGCTCGCACCACTCCGCAACCAGCTCGCACCACTCCGCAACCAGCTCGCACCACTCCGCAACCAGCTCGCACCACTCCGCAACCAGCTCGCACCACTCCGCAACCAGCTCGCACCACTCCGCAACCAGCTCGCACCACTCCGCAACCAGCTCGCACCACTCCGCAACCAGCTCGCACCACTCCGCAACCAGCTCGCACCACTCCGCAACCAGCTCGCACCACTCCGCAACCAGCTCGCACCACTCCGCAACCAGCTCGCACCACTCCGCAACCAGCTCGCACCACTCCGCAACCAGCTCGCACCACTCCGCAACCAGCTCGCACCACTCCGCAACCAGCTCGCACCACTCCGCAACCAGCTCGCACCACTCCGCAACCAGCTCGCACCACTCCGCAACCAGCTCGCACCACTCCGCAACCAGCTCGCACCACTCCGCAACCAGCTCGCACCACTCCGCAACCAGCTCGCACCACTCCGCAACCAGCTCGCACCACTCCGCAACCAGCTCGCACCACTCTGCAACCAGTTCACACCATTCTGCAACCCGTTCGCACCACGCCGCAACCAGTTCGCACCACTCCGCAACCTGTTCGCACCACTCCGCAACCAGTTTGCACTACTCCGCAACCAGTTTGCACCACTCCGCAACCGGTTCGCACCACTCCGCAACCAGTTCGCACCGCTCCACAACCAGTTCGCACCACTCCGCAACACGTTCGCACCACTCCGCAACTAGTTCGCACCACTCACTCGGCAACCAGTTTGTACCACTCCGCAACCAGTTTGCACCACTCCGGAACAAGTTCGCACCACTCCGCAACCCGTTCACACCACACGAAACCAGTTCGCACCACCCCGCAACCAGTTCGCACTACTCGCAACCAGTTGGCACCACTCACTCCACAACCAGTTTGCACCACTCACTCCGCATTCAGTTCGCACCACTCGCTCCACAACCAGTTCGCACCACTCAATCCGCAATCAGTTCGCACCATTCCCTCCGCAACCAGTTCGCACCACTCACTCCGCAACCAGTTCGGACCACTCACTCCGCAACCAGTTCGCACCACTCACTCTGCAACCAGTTCGCACCACTCCGCAACCAGTTTGCACTACTCCGCAACCAGTTTGCACCACTCCGCAACGAGTTCGCACCACTCCCCAACCAGTTCCCACCACTCCGCAACCAGTTCGTACCACTCTGCAACCAGTTCGCACCACTCCACAACCAGTTCGCACCACTCCGGAACCAGTTTGCACAACTCCGCATCCAGTATGCAGAACTCCGCAATTCGTTCGCACCACTCTGCAACCAGTTCGCACCACTCCGCAGCCAGCTCGCATCACTCCAAAACAAGTTTGCACCACTCTGCAACCAGTTTGCACCACTCCGCAACCAGTTCGCACCACTCCGCAACCAGTTTGCACCACTCTGCAACTAGTTCGCACCACTTTGCAACCACTTCGCACCACTCTGCAACCAGTTCGCACCACTTCGCAACCAGTTTGCACCACTCGCAAACCTTTGGCACCACTCACTCCACAACCAGTTTGCACCACTCACTCCGCAATCAGATCGCACCACTCACTCCACAACCAGTTCGCACCACTCAATCTACACAAGTTCACACCACTCCTTCCGCAACCTGTTCGCACCACTCACTCCGCAACCAGTTTGCACTACTCACGCCGAAACCAGTTCGCAGCACTATGCAACCATTTTGTACCACTCCGCAACCCATTCGCACCACTCCATAACCAGTTCGCACCACTTCGCAACCAGTTTGCACCACTCTGCAACCAGTGTGCACCACTCCGCAACCGGCTCACACCACTGTGCAACCAGTTTGCACCACCCCGCAAGCAGTGTGCACTACTCCACAACCTGTTTCAACCAATCTACAACCAGTTCGCACCACTCCGCAACCAGTTCGCACCACTCCGCAATCAATTTGCACCACTCCGCAACCAGTTCGCACCAGTCCGCAACCAGTTCGCACAACTCTGCAATCTGTTCGCACCACTCCGCAGCCAATTCGCACCACTCCGAAACCAGTTCGCACCACTCCGCAACCAGTTCGCACCACTCCACAACCAGTTCGCACCACTCCGCAACGATTTCGCACCACTTCGCAACTAGTTCCCAGCACTCTGCAACCAGTTCGCAGCACTCCGCAACCAGTTCGCACCACTCCGCAGCCAATTCGCACCACTCCGCAACCAGTTTGCACCCCTCCGCAACCAGTTCGCACCACTACGCAACCCGTTCGCACCAGTCCGCAACCAGTTCGCACCACTCACTCCGCAACCAGTTCGGACCACTCTGCAACCAGTTCGCACCACTCTGCAGCCAGTTCGCACCACTCCGCAACCGGTTCGCAGCACTCTGCAACCAGGTCGCACCACTCCGCAACCAGTTCGAACCCCTCCGCCACCAGTTCGCACCGCTATGTAACCAGTTCGCACCACTCCGCAATCAATTTGCACCACTCCGCAACCAGTTCACACCATTCCGCATCCAGTTCGCACCAGTCCGCAACAAGTTGGCACCACTCCGAAACCAGTTCACACCACTCCGCAACCAGTTCGCACCACTCTGCAACCAGTTCGCACCACCCCGCAACCAGTTCGCGCCACTCCGCAACCAGTTCGTACCACTCCGCAACCAGTTCGCACTACTCCGCAACCAGTTCCCACCACTCTACAACCGGTTTCCACCACTCCCCAACGAGTTCGCAGCATTCCACAACCAGTTTGCACCACTCCGCAACCAGTTCACACCACTCCGCAACCAGTTCGCACCACCGCGCACCCAGTTTGCAGCACTCCGAACCAGATCGCACCACTCCGCAACCGGTTCGCACCACACCGCAACCAGTTCGACCCACTCCGCAACCAGTTCGCACGACTCCGCATCCAGTTCGCACCACTCTGCAACCAGTTCGCACCACTCCCCAACCACTTCGCACCACTCAGCAACCAGTTCGCACCAATCTGCAACCAGTTCAGACCACTTCGCAACCAGTTCGTACCACTCCGCAACCGGTTCACACCACTCCCCAACCAGTTCGCACCACTCCCGACCAGTTCGCGCCACTCCACAACAAGTCCCCACCACTCCACAACCAGTTTGCACTACTCCGCCACCAGTTCGCACCACTCAGTCCACAACCAGTTTGCACCACTCACTCCGCAACCAGTTCGCACCACTCACTCCGCAACCAGTTCGAACCATTGTCTCTGCAACCAGTTCGCACCACTCAATCGGCAACCAGTTCGCACCACCCCGCAACCAGTTCGCACCACTCTGCAACCCGTTCGCACCACTCCCCAACCAGTTCGTACCACTCCGCAACCAGTTTGCACCACTCCGCAACCAGTTCGCACCACTCGGCAACCAGTTCACACCACTCTGCACCCAGTTTCACCATTCCGCAACCAGTTCCCACAAATCCGCAACCAGATCACACCACTCCGCAACCAGTTCGCACCACTCCGCAACCAGTTCGCACCATTCCGCAACCAGTTAGCACCACTCCGGAACCAGTACCCACCACTTCTCAACCAGTTCGCACCACTCCCCAACCACTTCACACCACTCAGCAACCAGTTCGCACCAATCCGCAACCTGTTCACACCACTCTGCAACCAGCTCGCACCACTCCGCAACGAGTTCGCTCCACTCCGCAACCAGTTTGCACCACACTGTAACCAGTTCGCACCACTCAATCCGCAACAAGTTCGCACCACTCACTCCGCAACCAGTTCGTACCACTGACTCCGCAACCAGTTCCCACCACTCTGCAACCAGTTCGCGCCCCTCCACAACCAGTTCGCATCACTCCACAACCAGTTTGCACCACTCCGTAACCAGTTCGCACCACTCACTCTGCGACCAGTTCGTACCACTGACTACGCAACCAGTTTGCACCACTGACTCCGCAACCAGTTCGTACCACTCAGTCCGCAACCAGTTCGCACCACCCACTCCGCAACCAGTTCAACCCACTCACTCCGCAACCAGTTTGCACCACGTCACAACCAGTTTGCACCACTCCGCAACCAGTTCGCACCACTCCGCAACCAGTTCGCACCACTCCGCAACCAGTTC
>SZWC01015373.1:31482-51304 GCA_023375785.1 Penium margaritaceum | reverse complement strand
GTGCGTGCGTGCGTGCGTGCGTGCGTGGGTGCGTGCGTGCGTGCGTGCGTGCGTGCGTGCGTGCGTGCGTGCGTGCGTGCGTGCGTGTGTGTGTGTGTGTGTGTGTGTGTGTGTGTGTGTGTGTGTGTGAGAGAGAGAGAGAGAGAGAGGAGAGTGAGAGAGAGTGAGAGAGAGAGAATGAGAGATAGAGAGTGATAGAGAGAGAGTGAGAAAGAGCAAGAGAGTGAGAGAGAGAGTGTGGGGGTGTGGGGGTGTGTGTGTGTGTGTGTGAGAGAGAGAGAGAGAGAGAGAGAGGAGAGTGAGAGAGAGTGAGAGAGAGAGAATGAGAGATAGAGAGTGATAGAGAGAGAGTGAGAGAGAGCGAGAGAGTGAGAGAGAGAGAATGAGAGATAGAGAGTGATAGAGAGAGAGTGAGAGAGAGCGAGAGAGGCAACCAGAGAGACTACTTCTTCTCCAGGATTTAGAGACTGCCAGATACCGCCTTCCCTCTCTACGGCATGGAGACGCGGCTTCTTTTGCTCCCAGCCTGCTCCGCACCACCCCCCCTTCCCTCCCCCCCCGGTAGCCACAGCACCAAGTTCCACCCGTCCCCCGATCTTCACACAGACTCCCTCTTCCCTCCTCCCATCCTCTCTCTCTCTGCCTTTGCACTTCCTTCCTCACATTTCCCCTGTCTGCCCCCCCCCCCCCCCCCCCCCGCCTTTCCTCCCTCTGTCTCCTCCACCCACATCCGAACAAGCACAGACTTGCTCTTCTCTTTCAAGACCGTCCTCCTCACCTCACACTGGGTCACAGTCGCAGCCCATGCCGCGAAGGCGAGCAACACCAACAGCAACGCCCGAGCAGACGCGGACGCGGACACCGCCGTCCCAGCGACGGAATGCGGAGGCGCCGCCGCCGGCCGCCCGTCGGCCCTCACCATCGCCCGTCGTTAGCCGTTTGTCGCCACCGGCCACGACACCACCTTCCTTCCTCACATTTCCCCTGTCTGCCCCACCCACCACTCCCTCTCCACCACTCCCTCTCCCTCTCCACCACACCCTCTCCCTCTCCACCTCTCCTTCTCGACCACTCTCTCTCCACCTCTCCTTCTCGACCACTCCCTCTCCACCAATCCTACGCTTTTGCCGCCAGATAGCCGCTCTCCTGCCTGCTGCCGCGAGGAGAGCCACCGGCCGGACACAAGTCCCCCCTCCCTGTTGTCGCACTAGCTCAACTCCTCCGGCTTCCTTGTTTGCTTGCCTGCTTGTTTGTTTGCGTGCTTGTTTGCTTGCCTGCTAGTTTGCTTGCCTACTTGTTTGCTTGCCTGCTTGTTTGCTTGCCCACGTGCTTGCTTGAATGCGTGCTAGTGCCCACGGAACAATCTCGCCTCAGGCCCTGAACCGACACAAGAATTTTGATTTTAATTCTGCATTCCGGAAGCGGGACGCGGTGCCACGAGCCCGTCCGCGAGAACTGGCGAAAGCTGCCAAAATTAGGGGAGTGACCATATACCCACAGAATTCTCGATATCTACCGCTATATCCACGTTTCGCACATCAATCACGCCATATCCAATTTCGGAAATTTTTGCTTCTTTATTAACGCTATGTCCAGCAAGCACGCAAAAAATTAAGCTACATCCGAATGTACACGCTATGTTGACGCCGCATGCTATTGAGCGACAACATGCTGACGTCGTCAACATGAAAAAAAAAATCACAAACCTCTCTATTGAGGGTTTTGCGACTTTTCTCACAAAGTTTTGCGATATTTTTGGATGGGGGGTAAGAAACACCCCATGCGTTGAAAGGGAACTTGCTGGGCCCCGCTACCGCGAGGCCCTGCAAGAGCCCGCGCAAAAACAAAACCCTAAACCCCGAGTGTAATTTGGGGTAGGGTTTCAAAGCGGTTTGAATGGATAAAAAATGGTTTTGCCTCTCCGTTTGTTTTTAATGTTTTTTCGCTCGATCGCGATCGAGGGATTTGCCTTTTCTTCTTCTTTTTCTCTCCTTGCGAACCCCCATTTGCGGATATAGGGTTTTATGTTTCCGCGAGCTCCGCCCGCGCAAACATAGAAAACCCTAAATCCGCGAATGGGGGTTTGCAAGTAGAAAAGAAAAAAGAAGAAAAGGCAAATCACTCAATCGCGATTCTTACGAGGGGGGGGGAGGGGGTGGGGGGGGGGGGACTGACAAGGGTGACACATCATCCCCCTCGCTTCGCTCGATCGGCGACTTCAGTCGCCGATCGGGCATGGCCATAAAAATGGAAATGGCTTTTTTTCAATTAATGGATATGGCGTGGTTTATATTTAAGTTACAGATATCTCAGGCTTTTGTCGACGCTTGCGCAGATACATGAGCCATTTTGCCCAGCCAAAATTGCAAAAACAATTTGGGAAGTCTAATTTGGAATCGAGCGCTCATTCTAATCGATCTGCCGAATTGTCACTCATATTCGTGGAAAATGTTTTTTACTTCGCCCAAGTTTCACATAAGTGACAGTATGGTATGCCCGGGGCCACGGATCATCACTCATGGGCTTGACAATTCGACAAGGAAAAGTGCCTGATGGCGTCTGTTCCGGCGCAAAGGTTCGCATCTCTCACCGCCCTCGCAGTTGGCTCTAAAGATTTGACATGTTTGCGCTAGCATCGTCCCCGCCACAACTAGTCATTTTTTGGGTTACATGGTCACCCTTTGTTTTTGGGTTACATACAATTGGAAACATTTTAGGACGTGCAGACCCATGCAACAACAAACATGAGCTCTGTGTGTGAGTGCGATGCAAGACGGCAAGAATTTGGCTAAGTCTGGAACGTTGAATATAACAGAATAAGGAGAGAGTACAAATAAGCCCCTAGCCGGCTTAAGTGGGCGCCGGCAGCTAGCCGCACTTGGCCCGTCACCCTCGCTAAACCCAAATGAGTGAGCAGGAGAACACACTGCGTACACCATGATAACAATAACGATGGTCTCCTCGAGGCACTGGAGTAGCTCTCCGAGCGCCCAGGTCTCGTACCCCGAGAAAATATTAGTGCTAGAAAATCTCGGAATCAACGTACAGACATCAAACACAGCTTTCCGAACATCGGAAGCGCTAGTATAGCCACCGGGCGTCCTCCTCGCACCGGTACAGTCCACCATGTGCGCGGGTCTCAACCCATCGAGAAAACTCTCGTAGCTTCGGAGAAGCCATCAGGGCTGTCAGAACACATGGACCATGTCTCGCCGGCGCTGTCGTAAGTGCTGGAGAAGTCTCGAGATACCCGGGAGGCTCGTTGTGTCATCACGCCCTCCTCTATCATGTACCACCAACGTGGGTATATGGATAATGCATCGTCGTCAGTCGTGACGGGTGGAAGCCATACAAACCAACTTATAATAACCCTTTGTTTTCTTAGTTCTGTGTGTTTATGCCGTAAGGACATCGTGATCGGTGGATTGGTCATATTTATGACACATCCACGAATCAGGGTGCATGAATTTGTAAGACCGTATGCCCCCCCACGACCGCGGAGGCCTTGCTGAGGTCGGCCCAGAAAAAAAAAAACCACGGACATCGGCCTAGATGTCCGGTCAGACCCTAGATAGTACGGAATGACCCGTCCGACGCCAGGACAAAACGGTAAGGACTCTATGTTGGGTTGGGTCCAACCTTTGCCTCGCACTATCCTGTTTCACAGAACTGGTCGTCATGGTAAACTATTGAGACTCGTGAACCGGCCTTCAAACTGGGTCAAAATGCAATTGAAAGAAAAGAAATTCAACCATCGTCATAGTAGAAGGTAAATAAATTAATGCCGCCTATAATTGCGTCGTCTTAGTTTTCATAACAAAATGAAACATTCAAAAATCATCCAAACTTGTTAAATTAAGGTTTTGTTTGTGAAGTTCATCAGTCATGTAAAACTAGCATGTTCAGAATGCAAGAAAAAAATCCTCATGAAGAAAAGTTTATCATCAGATAAAACCACATTCATAAAAAAAGAGAAGAAATACCTTTTGAGGTTCTTCGTCAATATGTTGGTGAGTTGTTATACATAATACTATATCGTCAAGCGCATTCGTTTAATTTTCGGTTGTGTTTTCTTAGGTTTTACATCCACACAAGCTGGAGTAAATCCAACATATCTTGAGGTAATTTAGGAAGAGTTCACCCAAACCATGCACAATGTTTAAGAGCATGTATGGGTGAGCAAAAAGAATAGTTTGAATGAATGCAGGTGAAAGTTTGGCAATCCATTTAAAACTGTTCTACGCCTCCACGGACGAAGTAAATTCTCATGGCAAACCTTCCATTATGTGGTCCGGATTGCGGGCAATGTTTTAGCCTCTTAAAAGATGCGAATCTGAATACTTTTTCTCAGTTACTATTTAACCATATGCACGCTTTATGTGCAACACCTGCCTCTTGTCTTACTTTTGTGTGTTTTGGATTTTCTGAGTATTTTTCTCCTCGGCCTGTTGCGCCTACGCGTCCACAGGACAAAGAAGACAAGTCTGATTTAGTTCCTCATGTTGTGTGCCAAGTACATGAGACTTTCCTCAAAATCAGGCCACAATAAACACAAGAAAATTTGCAGAAGTATTTATAGATGCTAGTTCATTGTCCTAATTACAGTATAACTACGAAGCATCCTCAACAGTATTGCTTTTCTTGCTATTCTTTCTATAGATAATGTCTTCTTGCCAAACCATTTGTATGCATCATTTTATGGGTTACATGGTATGTCTCATGATATTTGTTCCCCTTTTAAATTGTAAATGTAACCATTTCTTACTTCGCCTTAACGATTACTTTCTCTTTGGCACACCGAAGAGACTCTAGGGTTGTGAAGACACGGTCAATCTGTTGTGATTTGTGACGTTCCGGTCGGCGTGTACAGTTTATTCTGACCACTCCGCCGTGTCCATACCTGTGCAGATCCCTAATGTAGACCTTGGTGGCACCTGTGCCTCATGTGGCGGACTACCAGCCTGGAGCTGACCGACGACCGTTCCAAAGCTCCGGACGCTACTCGGGACCTCCTGTAGTTTTTCTACAGCACACGGGACTTTATAGATGGTCTGGCTGTGGGCCCGATTAGCATGTTTTTGTATTGTGTGTCCACTGTTTGATGCCGGATGCATGCATGTGACCAGTCGTAGCATTCGGCTTTTGATGCTGCACGTCTAGGTTCAGACGGCTTAACGTTTTGATATGTCTACGGAGACTTACGGCCAAAACAGTGGTTTTCGGCCGGTTTTAGGACAGATCTTGCACTGTTCCGTGCGACACTCGCCGTGCGCCGCGGCAGGTACTTATGCCATGGACCTGTCATTTGTCATTTCTCTTTGCAAATGCTATGGAAGCATTTTGACACTTTGCCTTGTGTCTCCTAGCCAGACCCTTGCCGTTGTATGCACGACTTGTGACTTTCGTCAAAATGGCTGGTCACCGTCTGACCAGGCATTGACGCCTAGTTGGCGGCTATGTTGCTAGGAAGCTTCCATGCATCTTCTCATGGTGTCAGAACGGTGAGACAGTTCATACCGAGGTGCACAGCAGAGATGCAGCAGAGGAGCAACAGTAAGAGTCACCGCTATAGCATATCCACAAGGACTTATCGACGACGACAGCGGATCACCGTCGACATCGCTCATCATCATTACGTGAGATTGTATCAGTTGCAGCTGCTATCGGCAGCATGAAACAACTGTAGTAGACTGTTATCGCCAGAAGTTGTAGACATTGGCACATATAGCAGCAGCAACACTGAACAGTAGCAGCACTAAGCAACAGTAGCAGCAGGGCGGCAGCAGGGATGGCAGCAGCTTGCGGCCGCAGGAGTAGCGCGCAGCGGCAGTAGCACAGTAGTAGCACGCAGTGGTAGCAGCACAGCAGTAGCGTAGCAGCATCAGCGGCGACACCAGCAGCGTGACAGCAGTAGCGACAGCAGCGCACGGCGGTGACAGCAGCGTGCAACAGCTGCAATGCGCAACAGCTTCCACGGCCATGCACAGAGCCGCCAGACAGCTGCCCCGCATGCTACAGCGGAGTTGTAGTTGCAGCTGACCCCACAACAGCAAGAGCAGCTGACAATGCAATAGTAGTATCAGCTGAGCAGAAGCTACGTAGCGGCTTTCACTTAGCTTCCGGGTGGGTGCTATGGAGCGGCTGCCTGTTCGCACAAAAACTGCAAAGGCTGACAAAAAAACGAAGGAAAGCGAACTAACATTAGCATTTTTTGTTTGCTGATGTCATCAGGTCTTGGTGATGTGAGCAAAATCCTACTGACGTCAGCACTTGCATTAGTGAAAGTTTTTGTCGAAGGGACAAAAGTTGCCAGCATTTCAATTCTTGGAGGAACCCTCGCGTTTCTGCAATTGGACCACATCGACGCCTTGCCTGATAATGAGCGGCGCCATGGCTCTGTCGGGCAAGAAGGGAAAAGGGTACTAGATCCCTCTTCTTCCTCCTCAGGGGTCATGAGCCCATGTTCGTACCCGTGGAGCCAGCAGGACGAGATGCGGTGCCTATAGCGAGAGCTGACTGACGCCATCCGTACACTCATCGAGCTTCTTCGAGGACATCCCACGACTCCACGACAGACTTCTGAGGGAGTGGCCGGGGTCGCACCCTCCACACAATAGTTTGCTGTAGCGCCCGAGGTAACAGCTGGAGTCGACCCGCCACCTCTAGATCCTTAGGATGAGGATCGGGACACGCCAGGCATGGAGGGCGACTCCCCCGAGCACAAGATTCGTGTGCTTTAGGAGCATCTCCACCAGCTTCAGACAAGCTCTTGGTCCCCACACACATCCCACTTTCCGGAGTTTCGATCATCGCCTGACCTCCACCCCAGCGATTTCCCCCTTCTTGGCATCTTTCCCATCTCTCGTCCTTCCCAGCCTGTGGTCGCTCTCCTTATGGAGCGGCAACCCAAGGACTTCGAGATGCCGCCCCCACGGTATGTCAGCGAGGACGGCTTTAACTGCTGGGAGATCCTCTTTCAGGTCTGGGCCACTTCAGAGTGCATGTGGCCCTACTACCACAGTTCGTATCAGACTGCAGACCAAGCTCAGGTGCAAACAGTGGCTAGGGCGACACGCAAACTTCTTTACGCCATGCCGCGTGAGACCGTCGTCGAGTTCTGCTTGTTCCTAGGCGAGGCGGGAACAGGCACCGGCGGTGATCCACGCGGGGACCGGGACCTAGAATTTTCCCTGTTTTCTATAGAGACGTACGCCACCCACGCCGCGCACATCCGTGCCTTTCACTCCCTTTGTCAGGGGCCTGCTGAGCCTGCAGCCAACCACTGGTGACGCGCCATGCGCATTCACACGCGCCTTGAGACCGCAGGAGGTACACAGCTGTGGGCGCTCCGCACGATTATGCTCGGGGTTTGCCTTGAGTACACAAACATCTTCACGAGGTACCGCGACGCTCAAGCCCTTTTTGGCTTCACTTCAGCTTCTTCCCTGGGTGCACTAGCTCCTCCTCCAGGTGACTTCCGCCCGTGAGGCAGCCGTGGCTGATCAAGAGACCTCCATTGCTACCGCTGTCATTGCATCACCACCGATGCCCCTCCTGTAGACTCGTTCTCCAACCTCTGTCTCGTCCTCCTCCTCCCCTTCCATACTGATTACACCGACTCAGACATAGGGTGTTGCAGCAGTAGCAGAGGGGAAGAAGGGGCGACGAAATTGTTGCTCGAGCAAGTAGCAGTCGCAGTAGCAGGCGTTATCATGCAGCAGCAGTGGATGCTCTGGTCACTGCTACAACTGTGGAGGCGCCCATTGCTACACCAAGTGCTAGAAGCCGCTCGACTGGGCGTGGATTACTTGCGGGCTCTAGGCTGCGTACGTACTACGATTGACGTTGAGCAGCATATCCTCCGGGCGCACGGCAACCACGACCATAGCAGTTCCCGTCTAACCACTGACGACTGGCGGCGACCCAGACCCACATGACCGCACCATCGCCGAGCTCGACACCTTTTGGCGCTTCGCTTTCAAGGAGGTGTGAGTGTGTTGTCACAGCCGGGTGGTTCACAGAATGTCTTTTTTTCCGTACTTGTGGCTCGAGATGACTCGTGTTGGGGAGCACAATCGGCATGTGATGACGACGAGCCTGACTGTATGGATTGGATTCATGAGTCTCACATTTGTGCCCTTCGTTGGTCCTCCGCATGTGCTGCCCAGCGTCCATCTGAGGGCGAGTTTTCCATTGCCCATTGTACAGTGATGCCCTCTAGTTGTGATTCCAGTGGTACTTGGATCATCGACTCCGGTTCCACTCATCACATGACCTGTCGTTGTAGTGATTTCATTGTTTTGGGCCCTGTTGCATCTGTTTGTTCCGTCAGCATAGGCTTTGGTCAGTCCTTACCAGTCCACGGTGTTGGGGTCGTATGTTTCGATGGTCCATCTGGCCCCCTACATCTTTACGAGGTGCTCTTTGTGCCTGACCTCAACCTCAATTTGCTTTCTGTATGTGCTTGTACACTGATGGGACTCTCTGTGGAGCACACTGCAAAGTCCACGACTATGACAGCCATTGACACTCGTATTATTGTTCTTTGTGCCTCTGTTGTGGATGACCTGTATCGTGTCTCTCGGACTTTTGCTCCTTGCTCCCTCTCCTCTTCCGCTCGTGTTTTTGTCACCAGTGTTTGTCTCCTGAGCACCAGTGATTTCTTCATTGCCACCTGTGTCATGTAGGCTCTGACACTGTGTCAAAGCTCATTTGGACGCAGTCCGCTCTCGGTCTTGACGCGGCTTCATTCGAGAAGCCGCCCAAGACTGACTGTCTCTTTGTACTCAGGGTAAGATGCATCGTTGCACCTATCCTGACTCCCCTTTACGTACACTTTGCCCTCTCGAGATAGTCCATTGAGACCTTCTTGGTCCCCTAGCTGCCGAGCCTCTGTCCGATTAGGGTCGATATGTCATGACCCTGACTAATGACTTCACCAGGATGCGGTGCGTCTACATCGTGCGCGAGAAGAGTGACGCCGCTCTCGCGGTTTGCCTCTGGCTAGTGATGGCTGAGCGTCAGTCCCGCCACACGCTGCACACCTTCCGCTCGAATCGCGGCGGTGAGTTTCTTGGCGAGATGCACAGCTACTTCGTCGAGCACGGGATTTTCACCAGGTCTCTGCTCCTGCTACTCCTCAGCAGAATGGTGGTTTTGAGTGCTGGAACCACACCATGGAGGATGCGGTTCGTGCTATGCGGTCTGATTGCGGTTTTCCGGTATCCTTTGCTTTTGAAGGATTCGCCTACATGACTTGGGTCTGGAACCGCCTCCCGCACGGTCCTCTTCTGGACCACGTCACATCGTATGAGCTCTGGTTTGGCGACTGTGATGACTTGCGTCTCACTCGCATCTAGGGATCTTTGGCTTTTGTGTGTTGTACCGAGGACTAGCAGGGGTCCAAGGTCTCATCACGGGGTCGCTTGTGTACCTTTGTTAGAATCTCCCCACAATCAAAGGCATGGCGTTCTTGGGACCCTGGTCGTCGTCGCATTGTTGAGTCACGTGACGCGCTCTTCTTTGAGTCTCTCACCTACCCTGATTTGATTTTGATCACGTCGCTGTTCGTCTTGCACTTTCTCACATGTGAGGACTCTCGACAGACGGGAGAGTCTGCGCATGCAAGCACTGCTCGCCAAGCTGATGTGTCCGTTGGAGCTCCCTCCACTTCTCTGGCTCTTGATGACCCAAAGATCATCGCTCTTGGTCTAGAGATCTCTGCAGCACCACCGGCTTTTACCCTTGTCCCCTCGCACCCCAAAGGTATACATGATTGTGTACCTGTGCGTACTTCTGTGACCGTATGTGTGTCCGCCGGCAGTCCTTCCTGTGTGCGTGGACCTTCCTCACTTGCTCCTATTGTCACACCGAGTCTCGTGTCGCCCACACGAACATCTCCTTGCATGGCATCACAAGCTCCCTTGCCTGAGCATACCCCAGCTGCAATTGTGTCCGTTTTTTAGCATGAGATTTGCCCCTCGAGCCCGGGATACTCCCGTGAGCCTCGCGGTCGTCTTCGACCACTGGACTTCGGAGCTCAGCGAGTGTTTGGTTCCCCACCCAGGCACTCTTATTGCAACATCGTGAGTGGTGATCCCGGCACAAAGGCCCTAGGCCTGAGTGTCCGCATTGAGCATACAGAGGTACATCCAGCGTGTGTCGTAGGTCACAACCTCTTCACTCGCGAGTTTCACGTCACATGTGATGCAGCAGCCGATCTTGTGGTCGTCAGACCTAGCACTAAGGCGTGTGTCCTTGCCATGTAGAGCTCTCCTTCCATGGCGTATGATCTGGGCACACTGAGGGAAGCTCTCTTATCATAGGATGCTGACGCTTGGCGTGCTGCCTTCGAGGATGAGCTTTTTACCATCCGAGAGCACAGAGTTTACAAGCTAGTCAGCCTTCAACCTGGGAGGAAAGCTACTCAGATCAAGTGGGTCTTTCGCAAGAAAGGGAAGCCGGAAGGCTCACTGGATCACCACAATGCTCGCTTGGTCGTCAAGGGGTACTACAGATTGAGGGCTTCGATTACACTGACACCTTTGCCCCTGTTTGCCGCATGACCTCAGCTCAAGCTCTGTTCAGTGTAGTGGCCTAGCATGACTGGGAACTGCACCAGATGTATGTGAACAATGTGTTCCTCCATGGCTCTCCAGATGAGGAAATTTACGTGGCTCAGTCACCTAGCTTTGAGGATGGTGACAAGGTCTGGCGCTTGCGGAAGTCCATGTACGGTCTCAAGCAGTCTCCTCGGTGTTGGAACCGGGAAATCACTGGCACCCTGAGTCGTGGGAGATATGTACAGAGCGAGGCAGATCCCTCTCTTTATTCGATGGACGCCTGAGCAATTCACCACCATCTTGGTCTGTGTCCACAACCTTCTAATCGTGTCTCCTTCACTGGAGGCAGTGAAGGAGGCCAAGGTTGTCCTCCAGACTACCTACAAGATGAAGGACATTAGTCGTGCAGCGGTGTTTCTTGGTATGGAGATCGTGCGAGACTGCAGACGTCGTAATCTACTGTTGCATCAGGCGCGATGCACACGTGTTGCGGGGGAGCGCTTCAGCGACCTTCTTGGCGTAGTACCCATGGTTTCCACACCTCGCACGCCTGACGGGGAGGATGCCCTGAAGGTGGAAAATCCCTCACAACTGGGGGACACAGTGGATGTGACCTTGTAACTCCGTCTCATCGGATCTCTCATGTACCTGGCCACTACCATACGTCTTGACATTGCATTTGTCGTCAACCTCCTTGCCTAGTTTTCATAGGCTCCATGCGCTAGATCGCTTCACGCGGTTGTACGAGTGGTGTGGTATGTTGTCTTGACACCGTACCTTGGACTCTGCTTTCACCGACAGTGTGTCAGTGGTCCTTGACGGCTCACCGACAGCAACTGGGCCTTGAGACCAGATGGACGCAGTCGCACAGGTTACGTCGTCTTGCTCGGTGGGACCGTTGTTTCTTGGCGCAGCGGGAAGCAGGACTGCATTGCACGTAGCTCATCAGAGGCAGAGTACGTTGCTCTGGGTGTAGGGGCTGCTGAGGCGGTATGGTTGCAGTGCTTGTTTCTTGAGCTTGGCCAGTCTATACCCCCCATTGTGCTTCGTTGCGACAACCTGAGTGCTCTCGCCATTGCGGAGAACTCTAGTGTCATATATGCTTGCACGAAACACATTGCGGTTGAGCATGACTTTGTGCGTGATCTGGTGGAGCGACACGTGGTCTCCATCATTTGGGTTGGCACTGACATGCAGCGTGCTGACTTCTTGATGAAGGCACGAGCAGGTGGAAAGTTCCTTGTGGCCATTTGTTTTGTTGGACTTTGCCTCTTGCCTGTGAGTGGTTGAGTGTGGGGTGTGACTGTGTCCGTGTCACATTCTTCACTGTACTAGTTGTTGTATTTGTCTCAGTACTATACGCGTATGGACATAAGTACCATCGGGTCATGGGGGAGTGTTGTGATTTGTGATTCGGCTGTGTCCATACTTGTGCAGAGCCCCGTTGGGGGACCTGGTAGCACCGGTGCGTCATGTGGTGGTGGACTACCAGCCTGGAGCTGACTGACGACCGTTCTAGAGCTCTCGACGCTACGCGGGACCTCCTGAAGTTTTCTTGCAGCATACAAGAATTTATCGGTGGACTGGCTGTGGGCACAATTTGCATGTTTTTGTATTGTGTGTCCATTGTTTGATGCCGAATGCATGCATGTGACCAGTCGTAGCGTTTGGCTTTTGATTCTGCACATCTAGGTTCAGACGGCATAGCGTTCTAACATGTCTGTGCAGAGTTACGTCCAAAACAATGGTTTTGGGCCGGTTTTAGGACAGATCTTGCACTGCCGCATGCGACACCCGCCGTGCGCCGCGGCAGGCACTTATGCCATGGACCTGTCATTTTTCATTTCTATCTGCAAATGCTATTGAAGCATTCTGACACTTTGCCTTGTGTCTCCTAGCCAGACCCTTGCCGTTATGGGTACAACTTGTGACTGTCGTCATCGTCTAACCAGGCACTGACGCCTAGTCAGCGGCTGTGTTGCTAGGAAGCTTCCACGCATCTTCTCACAACCATGTTCCTGAATAAAAAACACATAGACATGTCAGTTTCAATATGTGCATTCATGAAAAACAACTTTATAGTTGAAAAAGTTAGAAATCATACTTAGAAGGAGTTAGAAGAAAATCAATGTAGATTTCAGTTAACAACGTGAAACAGCATGACGTAACATGATGGACACAACACGACAACAAGACACAACACCACATGATCACTTGGCACGACACGATACTACAAGACAAAACAAGGCACTATCTGAAATGACACCGTTTAAACAACCTTGGCGTGACAAGTCAGGACACGATGCGGACATGCACAAGGTACGACGTGACTCGACACAGATTGTTACAAAATGCATGAAATGAAGGTGGATAACATAGGAAAACACGACATTACAACAAACAACGACATGGCACGTTACAACATCCCACGACTTGACACAACAAGAAACATCGCTTCTGGACACTACAAACACAAGTCCCATACCCTTCATGACATGACGCGACTCGACACACACAACACAACGTGACACAATGTATCGGGCCAACATGACCTACAAGACACATCCCAAAAACTTGGCACAAGATATCACTATCATGTTCCTAATTTTTCCTACAGGGGTAGTGAGCTTGGGTACGTTATGTGTATATGGATGTCTATTACAACAATAGGGTGCAAGACCACACCCATAACTTTACATTGCACACCACTGTTAAGTGTCTTCCACCTAATCACAACACATGGACAGAGCGTACCCATTCTGCTAATGTAGCTATCCTACTTGACTTGAGTGTCCCGTCACTAATGATATGTTACATCCCATCAAACAATATTTGTTTGTTCCCCATGTGTGCGATGACATCAAGTACTCCATTTGTATAAAAGCTTTTACTTCAACAATGATCCATTATACCACACCTACTACTACATATAGCATAACTTTGCTTAATGTGTGTTGGACCTCACCGCAACACTAGACGGACCCTTTCCAGTCATGGCATTCAATTTCTTTTCCTGAATGAGTGAGCAAGAGAGTGAGAATGTGAGCTTGTGAATGAATGAGAGATTAAGTGAGTTTTGTTTGTGAGTGAGTACGTGATAGGGTGAGTGAGTGAGTGAGTGAGTGAGTGTGAAGTGAGTGAGTGAGTAAGTGAATGAGTGAGTGAGTGAGTGAGTGAGTGAGTGAGTGAGAGTGAGTGAGTGTGAGTGAACAAGCGTGTGATTGACGTATCACGGCACGACACTAAGCGACATGACACAAAATGACCTGACACAATGCAAAGTACATGAACGAAACTTGAGTCTACATACCACGACCATTTTTTTATGCAAACCAATCGGATGAACAATGCGTTGCAATCCTCACCCTTTGATTCCCATATCAACAAGGCAACACAACGACACGACAGGACACGATACAACACGACACGACATGACACGACACGACACGATACAACACGACACGACATGACACGACACGACACGAAACGACATGACACGATTCGACATGACACAACATGACATGACATGATACAACACGATACACCATGAGACAAAATGATCGGACACAACATGAAGCACCTGAAATAAATGTGACTCTATGTACCATGAACGTTTTTTCATGCAAACCACTCGAATGAACAATGTGTAGCATTCCTCACCCTTTGGTTCCCAAATCAACAAGGCAACATAACGACACAACACGACACGACACACATGACACCATACGATACAACACAAAATGACACAACACCACACAACACGACATGACGCGACATGACACCATACAAGTAAGTGAGTGAGTAAGTGAGGGATGGAGTGAGTGAGTGAGTGAGTGAGTGAGTGAGTGAGTGAGTGAGTGAGTGAGTGAGTGAGTGAGTGAGTGTGTAAGTGAGTAAGTGAAAAAGCAAGAAAATGAGCATGAGTGGGTGAGTGAGAGAGAGAATTGGATGAGTGAGTGTGTGAGCAAGAGAGTGATTGAACAAGTGAGGGAAAAACTGTGTGTGCGTGACTGGGTCTATGAGCCAGTGAGCGAGCGAGTGAGTGAGTGAGTGAGTGAATGAGTGAGTGAGTGAGTGAGTGAGTGAGTGAGTGAGTGAGTGAGTGAGTGAGTGAGAGAGTGAGTGAGTGAGTGAGTGAGTGATTGATTGATTGAGTGAGTGAGTGATTGATTGAGTGAGAGAGTGAGAGCGTGAACTCGTGAGAGAATGAAAGAGTGAGTGAGTTTTGTTTGTGAGTGAGTACGTGATTGGGTGAGTGAGTGAATGAGTGAGTGAGTAAGAGTGAGTGAGTGTGAACAAGCAATCACGTGTTTGATGCATCACTGCACAACACTAAGTAACATGGCACATAATGACCTGACACAACATGAAGCACATGAACGAAACGTGAGTCTACATACCACGACCCTCGTTTTTTTATGCAAACCACTCGGACGAACAATGCGTAGTGATCCTCACCCTTTGATTCCCATATCAACGAGGCAACATAACGATAAAACATGACACGACACGATACGACATGACACGACACGACACAACACGACATGACACGACACGACACGACACGACATGACACGACACGACATGTCACGACACGACATGACATAATACAACACGACACAAAATTACCCGACACAACATGAAGCACATGAACTAAATGTGACTCTATATACCACGACCCTCTTTTTTATGCGATCCACTTAGATGAACAATGCTTAGCGTTCCTCACCCTTTGATTCCCATATCCATCAGGAAACATAACGACACAACACGGCACGACACGACATGACGCCAAACAATACGACACATAATGACACGGCACCACATGATACGACATGACAGAACATGACACCATACAAGTGAGTGAGTGATTGACTGAGTAAGTGAGGGAGGGAGTGAGTGAGTGAGTTTAAACTCATTAATGAATTGAAATAGTACATACGAGGGCAAGATAAGAGGTTTGGACTACAAAGAACTTTGTACAAGCTAGAAGAAGGCAGAAATAAGGAAAAATTGATAAGGAATGCCAGACCACAAGAAAGGTGGTTCAAGGCTAAAGATATTCCAGCTCCTGATGATCAGCACCATAGACGGAGCTCCCATGAACCCTAAATGCCATACTCAGTACACTGAAATGATACTGACAACCTGACCCTTCAGACCACTCCTCTACTCTTGGCCCACAAAGCACAAGTCGGCCTCTGATGGGCTCTCCGAACGGTCGAGTACAGCCCGTTGGGCACGGTCTACATCTGCCTCAAACGCCTTGTCCTTGGCCCACTCCAATGCACGCCGTCTGATATGTTGTGCCTGCACTCTCTGTAAGGCCACTGCGACCCTCTGGTCCAGCAGGGCCCAAAGGGGCCGTGCCACCTCGTCTGTGCCACCGTGTCTCGCCAGTCTTTGCTCTGATGCATCAGTAGCAGACCGTAACACCCCCCCCTAGGCCGCGGGAAAAAGCGCCGAACGTCTCTAGGGCCGGAAACACGAAGTCAAGCCGGTCCTGATCTGCCTCACTCCTCCACTGTCCGTATTTTCTCTCTTTTGCATGCACCGTCTCCGCCAATGTTGATCCTGGCGAGAGAGCCGATGCCCGTTCCAGGGACGACCGTTGTGGATCCGCAATGACCACGTCCAGTACAAGCCGATGTCCCACGGCTGGGTCCAAGCACGCGATGTCCGGCCGCCCCTCAGGCAAAATCCCCTCTGGCTCCTCCTGTACGCCACCCATGCCACCCTCTCGCATCAGCGCAACCAACTTCCGCACCACTGCGTCATGAACAGCCTTTGGTGCTCCATCCCATGTGCAACACAACGCGTGTTGCGATGCGCATGGGCGAAGCGGCACTTTATCTAGGCAGGCACAAGTAGGTGTGTGGCGTAGGTGTGCCAGTAGCAGGCCCAGCCAGAATCTGCACGTCACACGCCAATCATCCGGTGCTATGTATAACTGATCTGCAACAGACCGCGGATGAGCCAGCATCCAATCCCTACTGTGATCCCCCTGAAGTACTACGAGGCGTTGTAGCTGTGGAAGCGCCTCCTCCACTCCTTAGTCTACAGAGACCATCACTCGCAAGTTTGTCAGGTGCCACTCGTGTAGACGTGAGCTCAAGTCCTGCAACAACCGGTGCGGACTCCCCCACTCACATGTCATCAGTTTGTGGATCTCAATCCTGATGGACTCCGGTTGTCTCCACATCGTCTCCTCCCGCAGCTCCTCAAAGGGCCCTCTTTACCATCCTCTCAGTGTCCGCTCCGTTGCTACAGACTTCTGCCCCGGCTGTGCTGCATGAAGGAGCTGGCGCACATCATGCCAAGCCTAGAGATGGCTGCAGATGTAAGAGAGTAGAACCAGTGCTTCCTGCGGGGCTAGACCTAAGCCGCCGAGCTGGATGGGCAACTGGACCTGGCGCTCTGCACGTGCCACCGCTCGTCTCTCCCGTAGGGTGTGTACATCCTCCAACTGGACCAATTGCCGAATACACATCCCCACACGCTCATCAAATTCCCGGAGTCGAGAAAGCCACCACTCTATCCGGGGTGTCAGCCGTGTGAGGTGCTGTAAGCGCTGCATGATACACTCGCAAAGAACTGCAAAGGCTGCCTGTGCATCCGGAAGGTCGGGCAGCGACCCCATGAACGCCTCCACCGCTCCTACAGACTCCTCCAACCGCTCCCAAAAAAAGGCCTCCGTCCGCAAGGGTGCTCCTAAAATAACCATACCCTCCACCACCCTGATGACCCCCACAAGGCCAACTGGCATCTGCTCCACAAACGCCTGAAGAAAGATCTGTCACTTGTGGAGCTAGACCTCCATCCCAATCGCAGCCAACCTAGCATGCAGCGCCATGAATCCCGCCTCCAATACTGCCACCGGCCCCATCAGGTATGTGTCATCCAAGTATGCCATGACCTGCCCACCATCCGCCATCGCTGTTCGAGCCGCCTCAAGAGCACCCTGCTGCGTCAGTGCATATAAGAATGAGTCTATCGGATTCCTGGCAAACCCCCCTCTTTGACCGTAAAACTTCTGACCTAGCCCCTCCCTGGTAGTACAAGTCCAACGGCTGATCAAAGAAGAGGGCTAGCGCGGAGATGAGGGGAGCAAAGCCCTGATCCCCGAGTGCCTCAAAGATCACTCTGCGTTCAACTGAGTTGAATACGTTCCGGACATCGATGCTCAGTAATCCCCAATCTTGACGCGCATCCAACTGCTCCAATATGGTGTGCACAATTGTGTCTGCTCATGCCTACACCCCCACCGCCTGCTGCACTGGAGCCATCGCCGGCTGCATCTCTCGGCACTCAGTTCTGACCATCCATCGTACTACCAGCAGCCACAATGCCTCTCCCACGACTATCGGCCGAACCCCCCCATCGGGCTTGGCCAAAGCAGTGAGCCTGCTCCCTGCCATGAATCTCCGTGCCATTGGGTGCAGCCGACCTCGGCAAATCGCCACCATAAATAGGGCCAACAGTCTTGTCAGTCTCTCGTCTCCCACCACTACCTGACGTAGGTGGTCCAATGTCAACCCCGATGGTCGAGCTGCGGAACCGCAACTGCTATCAAGGAGAGCTCGGCGCACACCGTCAGCATACAACACTCTTGCAGGCGCTAGGCGTGCCGCCTCTACCACCCAAGCAGGGATTGGCCGCTCTGCCTCTGGATGCTTGGCCCTGAGCTGCTCTAGGACAGCTGGGCCGGGGGGCGGGGGCTAGGGCTGAGTCCGCCAAGACGTCACACACTTTGGAAGTACTCCCCACCAAAAACACGTCATGACCCTCTGTAGTTGCTGTCCCTGAATCTCTACCTCCAAATGTTGTAGTCGTCGTGGTGGAGGCGGGCGTCTGCTGCCCGCTCATGAGCCACTTCCTCCTGCCACAACTCCTCCCACTCCCCAGCCTGAAATCTTGTCGCTAGGCCTCTGATCCAATCTGCGTCGGACTTCTGCCGGTGCATTGGGCGTACCCCTAGGATGAGGCTAGGCATTGCCTAAGGGAGGAGGGGTCCTGCAGCCTCCTCTAGCCGCTTTGCGCATCGGAACAGGGTTACTCCCATCGCTGCTCACACCGTGTCCACGGCACCAACAGGGATCCGTGAGAGCATGTGCGTAGGAAGCATCTCTGACCCATATAGACACCCCCAGTCCACCCCCTCTGCCCAATGCCACAGTCGCTCCCACCTCTGTCCCTCCCTCTCCACAGCCCACTGTTGCTCTACCCCTGCGTGCCTGCCTGCTGCGGCTGCTACCCATGTGTGCCCTGGTGCTACTGACAAGCTGGCCACCGCTGCTGAGACCGTTGGGCCTACTACTACTGCTGTAGTCGCGTTTGCTGACGTCGCTGCTGATCCTACTGCTGCTCCTGGGTGTGCTGCTGCTCCCGTTGAGCATGCTTTTGTTGGGGCTACGGCTCCTGCAAATCCTGCACTGGTGTCCCCTCTTGCGGGCGTCGGGGTGGTGACTCTCTTCTCTGTGGTGGTCCAGTTCGACCTGGTGTATCCTGCTGCTGTTGATGTGGGGCCTGTTGTTGCAAGGGCTGTCCCCTCTGTCGGCGTGGTGGCTGTCGCCGCTGCTGCTGGATCGCCTCCTGCTGGTGGCCCTGACGCTCGTCCTCTCGCTTCTGCTCTACAGCCACTGCCGCACCGCCACCACCAGTCATTGACCTATGGGGACCCTACGTCGTGATCAACCCTTGCTCTTGTGTGTTGTCTGATCCTGGGCCGCCACACCCCGTGTACTCTGAGCTGTCGACGTGGTATCTCCTCGCATCTCTGGAGGACTCCTGCTAGCCTATGGGGGTGGTAACACCAAAAGGGGCTGTCCCAGGGATGGAGGTTGTAGTCCTCCATTTGCATCCTGTCGACCCCCACCCTCCTGATGCTCTTGACCCATTGGCTGCACGGCGCCACTGCCTCCTGTGCCTGACCTAGCCTGGCCCACACGTGGTCCGACCACCTCACTTACACGGGCTGGCCGAGCGTCGGATTTCTCTCGCCGCCTGTCCCCCTCATGCCACCCCAGGATGGCACCTGAGGAGTCTGACACAAGGGGTCCGTACTCGCTCTCATTGCTCTCCTCGCGCTGTACTCCTCATCTGCCATCTGGGGAAATCAGTAGCGGAGGAACTCCTCCACCACAGTGCGTGTCTGCTCCTCCTCTCCTAGGTTGGCCTCCCCCGATGCTTGAGGGGCTGGTGCCGGTGCCGTGTTGGGAGCGGGTGTGCCACCTGTCTTCCCCTCAGCCTCAGCCGAGTCC